>JUFY01032201.1:0-94507 GCA_001855655.1 Leptopilina clavipes
TGCAAATTATTACAAAAAATTATTTTTATTATTCTTGACAAAGAGAAAATTTGCGCATGCGCAGCTACAACAATTATACATTCTTAAGTTGGCAACACTGACCTGAGTAAAAGCAATATGGCTGATCAACAGAATTGTCAAGTCATGTCAAGTGCCGTCAATTATCACAAATAATCAGTGTTTTAGGCAGACAATCTGCTCAAATATTCAGTTTATATAGTTCAGGTCGGTGTTGCGAATTCCCACGAATATAAATTTTTCGTATTTGATGGAAGATGTGAGGAAAAAAAGTATTTTCCAAATGACGCTAACTTGGAGCTCGCGACTTGTTGGTAAAGTTACATTATGTTTTTTTTAGTTTACTTGTCATTTACTTGTAAATATTTTTTCAATCGTGTCATTATTAGACAATTAAATGTGTTTTTTTCGAAATTTTTGCAACAATTTCAAAAAATAAAATTTTCTTTGTATGATTTGTAAGAAAGATCAATTTGCGCATGCGCAGGCGGAAAATTCTCAAGGTAAGAAAATATCAGCTGTGAATGAAAAAAATCTAATTCATTCTTATTTTACAAAAAGTTTACAAATATGTTTTTCGTATTCAATTTTATTTCGTTATTAATAGCAGTTTATATTGCAATTGTTGAATATTATTACTTTGAAAAAATTTGCATTTGTCGCGTCTCGTGAAACCCATGAATAAAAAAGTTTAATTTTATTACGGAAGATGTGAAAAATATCAAGATATTTTTCATAGAAGATAACACGGACATTTTCTCTTGTAAGTAATTTTATGTTTATTTACATTTTTTTGAGAATAATTTTTAAAATCGTTTTAACTAGTTAAATAATTTTTATTATTTTTATTGAAATTCATTAATTAATATACTTATACTTATTCTTTCATTAAAAATTTCGCTTGCAAGTGGAAATTGTAGTTCAAAATTTTTATTTCTAGTTTTTATTTTTATTATTTTTGTTTTACAGATTTAAAATTTTTTTACTTGTTAAAACAATCGAATGTGATTATAATTGCAAATTATAATAACAAATTATAATTGTAATTTTAATTACAAATCTAGAAAGTCTATTAAAAAAATTCAAATGCATTATAAATTTTTTCTTAATGTTTATAATGTTTACAAATTTTTTTAGTATTTCGAAATATCAGTTGGTTGATGGTGTTTTCCTTAGCCAATCGTACAAAAAATGTATGGCGCACTTTTGAATAAGATAACAAGCTTATATACACTGAAAAAAATTTATTTGATTCAAATAATGAATTACTCGACTATTATCAAATAAATATTTTTTTGTATCAAATAAATATTTTTTTGTATCAAATAAATATTTTTTTGTATCAAATAAATATTTTTTTGTATCAAATAAATTTTATTTGAGTCAATTAAATGGTATTTGATTCAATAGGTACAGAAATTATTGATTCAAATTACAATTTATTTGATTTAAATAAAAATTATTTGGTTCAAGTAAATATTTATTTGATAATAGACAAATGATCCATTATTTGAATCAAATAAATTTTTTTTTCAGTGTATTCGATTAGAGTTGTGTTTAAAATTTTCAAAATTAATTAAAATAATTTACGATGTTGAAAATTTTTAAAAAATTATTTTTTGAAAAAAGAGATTTATTAATGATTGCGTTCGTTTGATAAACTTTTATCTATGAAAATTTTTTAATTAACTAAAAACTATATATAAGAGTAATTGAGTATTAAGTATAATAGTGACATTGATATAAAATTCTTTTCATTAATGAACTTTAAAGAAGTCTTTTCTTGTCCTTTGAGTCATTTGACCTCTTACTGGATACATGAAGAGGGATTTAAAAATTGATTTTCTAGTAACCCAGTATTGGAAAAGATACCCGAGTCTTCTTTTCTAAAACCGATCGGAAGTAAGAGTAGTAGGAAAAGTCGATATATCGATGCGTTAAGTTTAGGAGAGAGAAGAAAAGAGGTTCCGAATTGGCAGCGTGCGGATATCCTTCTCCGGTGCTGCTCTTGTGCGGTGATAGAAAGAAAGAAAAAAAAGCGAAAGAACGGAAAGAACAAAAAAAAAAAAAAAAAAAAATGAAAAAAAAGGAATAGTTGCTTGGTACTCGACGCGGGTCTCGTGCCATCTACAGCGCGCGGAGGTTCGCTTGCTTATTACGCGGCGAGCGAGCCTGTCATCCGTTGTGAAGCGAACTTTAAAAGTACTGTCCTTTTGACAAGAGTCAGGTCACGTTTTTAGCGATCTTTCCATATTATCCAATCCGAAATTCACGAATACACCATGAATGTCTGCACGTGCTGTCTGTGTGAAAATCAGAGGTTCGAATTTCTCGAAAGACTCCTTTCGAATAGGAACGAATTTGACGAGCACGAGTCAGTAGTTTTCCAACTAGAGAGAACAGAATATTGGGGATACTTAAACGCCGCGTGTGGAGTGGCGGCCAGAGACGAGGATGGAAGCGGAAAAGAGCGTGGAATGGGGTTGTCCCTGTGTACGTGTGTGTATATATATATATATGTGTGGATGTTGATGTGGAAGTGGTAGCGCGGGTGAAAAAGAGCCCGGAGGCAGCAGGACAGAAGCCAGCCTCTGCCTCACGAGTACCACTTCTATATCCACATAACGGGTGTACTCTGAAAACTTCAATTTTTCATCCCCCCCGCCCCCTCCACCCTTCTTTCAACCCTTTGACTTCGTCGATCAAAAAAAATTTTTTCCCTGCGTTCGATTGTTTCTGAACTTCTGAAAATATGAAGATATCGTAATTTTTATTACATTTTTAAGACGTGGGAAAAAATGTAAAGTAACTTTTACTATTTGCAAAGTAAATTGCAAATTTACTTACTGGAAATTCTTGCGTATTTCTGGAAAATTTTACCATCTCTGCGCGCTTTCTAAATCTGAATTAGTTAAAAATAACATAATTGTTATAGTAAAGTCTTGGCTGACTTTTTTGTTTTAGCAATTAGTGAAAAAATAACTAATATATTCTCAGTAAAAAGAATAACGGAAAAAATAGTCAAATTTTACAAATTGAATTAGTTGACAGATATTTTAGTTAATTTAACCTAACCTGAAAGTGAATTTAACTAATTAGTATTTTTAACTAAATGATTAGTAAAAATATTACTATTTGAATCAGTGACTGACTTTTTGCTACGTCAAATTAGTTATTTTTAACTAATTTTAATTTAGAGAGTAAAATTTAACAGGTCAGTCACTAATTGAAATTAGTTAAAAATTTTTACTAATAATTCAGATTTAGAGAGTAGAGCATTTTTTTTGGTTTTCTGCCGCATCGCTCTATAGTTTTGGAAGATTTATCTTTAATTTTGTTCCGCCACTCTTGTTTTTGATAAAATCTTAGCAATTTCTCTTTTGATTTTGTGCTGTTGCTCTAGTTTTTGGTAAAACTATTCTGAAATTTAACTTTTGGCATTAAATGTAGTGGAGTATAAATATTTGAAAATTTTTCTCTGTGTGTATATTTGTGTGAGGGAGAGGAAGAGGATGGAATAAAGTCCAAAGTGAGATGTAGAATGATGACGAGGAAAAGGGGTGAAAGGGATAGGAGCAACGGACTTGACATCCGTATCCGTTTGTATGTCGTGTCGATCTAACGTAGAGACAGGTTCTGGTGCGGGATTTCTGGCTTGCTTAAATCGTGAAGAGGGTGGATGAGAGGGTGATTCGACGGACGAGGGTTTGAGGGTAGGAAGCAGCAACCGAGTTGAAAGCAAGGCCAAGAGCTGAGGGCAAGCTTGCAAAAGGGGGGATTTGAATCTGTGTGGGTTGAGGCGAATAGCGAATAAGCTTCGGCAGTGTCGAGTTCGATGATATCCGAAGTCTCGAAAGGATGGTTTTCGACGCGATATATCTATGCCCTCGAATCCAGATCGATGGCTACTGGCAGGAGCGATTTTTCTTCAAAAAAGAAAGAAAATATTATAAACAATATTTCTAATACATTCCCAATTCTGTTTTTTTTACCTCTTGGTTGAAAATCATTCTTTAATGATACGAATTTTCGATGTTATGTAAAAATTCGATAAATTCTGACGAATGTAAAAAGTGTTTTTTTCTAAATATTTAGATTGAAATGATCATTTAAACTACTACTATATGTGATAATTTAGGTTAGTTTCATATTTTTCTTATTAAAGTTCTACTGGAAAAGAAATCCTTGTCGTTGAGAAAAAAAGGACGAAAAAATTCCCAAGACATTTACTTTGATGTCTCTTGACTTTTAGAAAATATCGTATATTTTTGAGGCGGTTAATCTTAGATGCGGGCGAGGAAGAATTTCTCTCTTGCTCTGAGATTAGTCCCAGGGGTCAGACCCCAAGTACCTCTGATCCTTGTCATTACCCTCAGCAACGTCAGTCAGTGGTGTATTATCCTCTACTATAAGAGTCCCCAACATTTATTGGTAGACTTTTACTTTTCTTCATTTAATTTATATCCGAGTTTTTTTATAATTGGTGGAATTTTTTTTTAAATTTGCATCTTTGGGAATTAATGAAATATTGGAAAGAAACATTATCAAGAATTGTAATTCAAAAAAAGTCTTCAGTTGATTTATTTTTTTTTTTTCGGTATTTTATTTTTATAATAGTATAAGTTTAAAGCAGAAAACCATAATGGGCATACGATACATGTATATATGCATATTTCGGAAATGCGCAGTGAACAAAAGTGTTGAAGTAATGGATAATCTAGTTTCTATTTTTGATGACACTCATGCATGGATCCATTTCATGTACTATCCGATGTTCGTTCAACCGCCACCCGCATACCTCTCTCTCCCGCCTACCTGGAAACCACTTTACTTGCGCCACATGCAACGAGAGTGTACAACCGATAGAGCGGCTGATTGGCGGCTTGGCGGCTTGGCGAAACGAACGAGAGTCTCCTTTTTGCATGCGCGAACACGCTTAAACGAACCTGATCGTTTTCGGTACAGACCAATTCAAAGCTTTTATTATCTATGATTTTTCTTTTTCGCTTACTTTTTATTGCCCTTTTTTTTGCGACGCGAATTTTCGAAAAATGACACATCACTTGTGGCAATCGACGCAGGTTTGCTTTTAATAAATAGGAGAGACTAAAAAGTAGTTTTTTGCATTATCTTTCTCTATGAGGCAAAATAAATTGTACGTATTTAAATTTTTTCTTGAAATATTTAACACATTTCGAACTATCTTATCTCTTTAAGGTTTAAAATTTTAGAGTTTATAATAATTATTGAATTTTAACGTAACATATTGTATTTAAGGATTTTTGAAATTGATAATTACAATTTTGAAGTTACTCTCTTTTGAATCGGTGAAATTCCACTGCGATTTAAATTTAGAGAGTAGAATTCAAAAATCCAAAATGATGAATCCAATATGACGGACGCGAATTTTTTTTATGTTGTTTGTACTTGTGGGTTTCTGATGGAAATGTTGATTTAGTTTGAAGTTAATAGTTTTCGAAAATTTTAAATCTATGATAGACAAATTTTCGAAAAATTGGTATATTTTTATCGGGTCTAGTATTATATTAAAGAAAAATATTTTTTGAATTTTACAAATCTATATATATATAAAAATGAATATCGGTTAAACGTGTGCAGCCTTTAAGCGCTTTGCAATTGTACACCCACATGTACGAGAACGTACATACCGGAAAGCGGACGGTACATTTGAGCGAGGGCGGAAAGCACAGGGCCGTATCCACAGGGAATGAGGCTATATTGCAAGTGACGGCTCGTAGCCGCGTTTTGCGTAATTAATGGAGGACTTGACGCAGCGATGCGACCCTTCGCCTGGATGGGCATTGCAATTGTGCTGTTTAAATGTGAAGGGAAATAATCCGAAAAGAAGTATAACCTTTAAATATATGCAAAAAGCGTTCGCATTTATCCAATGACAGTAAATAATTATTGGACTTTTGTCATCAACAAACAAATTCGACTATTTTTACCCAAAAGGGATGAAATTTATTACACAACATGTATTTTAATTCTTTAAAGATTATTCTTTTTAGTTTCTTGTAATATTTAAAATGTATTCTTTACTATTGTTACATTTTTATACATATTTCTTTACTAATCTTGTTTTTTTTTTGTTGCAGGATTTTTTCTCATCCTTTGAATTCTGGAAGAGGATTAGTAAGCTGTGATGAAAAGTGCAGATCGTCAGAGTGTCTTCATCGCTAGCAGTTTTAATGAATCTATATTGTCAACTCGAGGACTTTTGTATTCCTATACGCCCTGGTACTTCGTTATCTCGGTTAGTAATTTTTTTAAATTTTTAATCAACTCATAAATTCATCAACCTTTTGTTGTTTCTTACTTCGATTGGCCTTTGTGAAAAGTTCATTATATCCTTTAGATTGATTAGATAATTTTCGAATTTTATGTTCTTGTTTATTTCTAAATTTTCTATTCTAGTATTTAATCAGTTTTCAAAGTCGTATTTCTTAACGAATGATGGAAATTTAAATTATTAATACCTTTTTTCGGGAATTAAATAAATTGTTGTTTTTATATTCAGGCTGGACAGGATAAAAAAGTAAATGTTAAATTGATAACTTTGAAAATCAACCTTTAGTTGTATATTAATTTTTGCAAGATGGACTTTATACAAAAACGATGTAACATTATTATCGATTTTATTATTTCTCGTGTGTACTTTTGCATCTAGATTTTTTTTAAACACAGTTAAGACGGGAAATGTATATAGAAGAGGGTAGTTTCGTTTTGCATTTTGTTAGGAGGGTTTTTTTTTCGTAGAAATGGTTTACAGTTAGTCAAGGGTAGTTTATAGTTATGTGTGTGCCCATATGTAATATATGATCCTCGTCTCATGTATGTACACTGCGGTTATAGAACCAAGATATTATAATATTCTCGCCATAGACATTTCGATAAATTAAAGGGTGGTTGAGCAGGGTGAAGAGTAAGGGAATTATTGAGAGGGTAGGCTAATATTAGATTTGAGAAGGGTGCATGGAAGAAGGTGCCACCACTATCTAGCCAACGGTCCAGAAAATGAATATCTACATTTTACCACCAAAACCTTTTACTGATGTCTCGCTAATTTTGCGATCACTGATTCTATTTGTTTACAATTTTTTCTTTTTTCTTTCTCTTGTTTTTAAATTATTTCTTATTTCTGTGCTTCTGTTTCTTATTTTTTGGAAAATATTTTTGCTCTAATTGCCATTTCTTGTTATATCAAGGTATATAGAAGAAGGTCAAAAGAATGTTTATACAGTTCATAGTATCATGAAACCATGTCAATTTTCTGTAGCATCCGAACAAGTTGCAGAATATGAGAAAAATAGGATCGTCATTTCTTAACTGCAAGTACAAAGTGACGTCATGTAGTTTAATAAATATTTGTATGTTTATAGCCCATTATTGTAAGAACCCTTTTTTTAAAGAAAGGAAATTAAGAAAAGGAAGAGAAGGTGTATAGAGGTGGTAAAAGTTGGAGATAGAAAATTGTTTCAATCACATTAATAACCGTCTCGTTGCGTCTTATTCAATTAAACACAAACGTGCCCACACCTGAGCACTGCTACTCAAAATGTCGGAGGGTTGCTTTTTTCAATTACGTTCAGCTTCTCATCAAAGAAAGCAACACGACACCTTAGCCTTTTCGTAATTGAAGCATTCGAACATAGGTTGTCTTATACTCCAGGAGACCATTTCATTTTCAAAGCGTGAGACATTTGAAAGCCATATCGATTTCTTGAACAAAAAATGTTGGAAGTCCTTTTCTTATCTCAGTGCTAAAAATGTCATTGAGTTTTGGTACTATTTTAAAAGAATGGTTTAGAAAATAAATTTTAAAGTAAGATTTTTTTTCAGTTTATGGGCGTTCGTTTCTTGAAGGATGGGTGTTTGTTGCGGAGCTGCTCCTGGAGGAGATCGGGTACAGCAGAGCGCAGTTCATTGTAAGTTAATTAACTTCTTTCTTAAATTTTTATATTTTGGGAATATATAATATTGAATACTATATATTCCATTTGTTTTATTTTACATGCATAAGAACCATTTTTTCTAATTTTCAGGCAGTTGGTCCAAGAGGAAATCCGTAGATGAGAATTTGCAGAGAGAGAATGCTGTCATCGTTATCTAAACTACGAGGCGAAAATTCGCCATGAGTAAGTTTTTCTCTATGCTTAATTTTATAAACAAATTTTGAAAATTAAATTCGAAAATGCTTCTTGCTTAACAATTAATTGTCAGCATCTAATAAGGTTGAAAACTAAATACATACGTGTAAGTTAACCTTTTTAATTTTTGATTTTTCAGAGTGTGTTGAGTGCCAAGTCGACAATCGGAAGGACAGGAAGGATGTGGAGAAGAAAAGAAGTCCCAGCACACTGCCGTATTTTTTTTATATAACATTTTTTTAACGGTTCCGTGTACCCCCCGGCCTGATGCAGAAGTGCAATATCAAGAGTCAGGGATATTCGGGGGTGGCTCAGAAGGGGTGATGTGGTAGGATCCCATCGCCACAACGGGGGTTAATTCACCAATATCTGTGAGTCAATTCTTTTATTATCATCCTTCCCTGTTTGATCGTTTTTTAGTTCATTTCCAATACCTATATAAAGTCGGTTAGAGTAAATTAAGTTTATAAATTAAAAATTAATTTTTTTGATATTTTTGATATTTTTAAAACTTTTATAAACTTTATAATCATCTTCTTGAGTTTTTCGAATATAAATTGATTCATATTTAAAAATTTTTTAAAACAAGGAAGGAATCCCAAAACAACATAGTGACACTATTGGACAAAGAATATTATTTTTCAAGTAAATTTTTTATTACTGTGAAAAATAATATTTTTGGCAATGTTATTTTTATTGTCTATATGTGCATGTCATGTATAATTTGTTTAAATTTAGTACTTGCTATTTTTCTCATGATTCTAAGTAATTTTCTTTCAAAAAAAATGTTTAGAACTAGATTTGTAAAATTTTCTTAATATTAATTTTTTATTTTCTTGATTTATAAACCATAGAGATTTTTAAAGTTTGCATATTAAATTTAATGTTTTATTATAAAGTTAAAAAATGAATGCATCTGGATTTTTGAAGCTAAAGTTTAAATTTATTAAAGGGTAAATTAAATTCATTTAAGGATAAGTTAACATTTTTTTCTTTCAGCAATTTGTGTGATTTTGAGTTCAGGTGATGGTAACCCGTCCCGGGACGCGTTAGCCCTAGTTTAGGTTATTTGCACCTGGGCGGTATGTGAGAGAACCGTGGAGTGCTTGTATGAGTCTTTGTATGATAATTAAAAAATAGGTTTGAACTTAAATAGATTTTTGAGTAGGTAGGAATAGTTTTTTTTTTGGTATGAGTGATGTAAATTTTTTTTCGGTTTAAATATAGGTGTAGGTAGGGAAATCGAGATTTTTTTTTGGTGTGTATAAAAGTGCGCGCATAAACACACGGACACACATAATTGTGTGTGTCACAGTAACTGGACGTCCAGTGAAAATATATTTTTCTTTAAATTTTCATTTTTTGTCACTATGTTGTTTTAAAATTTACTTTATCAATTATTTATTTATTTTACATATTATATATTTTTATGAATTATTTTCTGATTTCTATAAATATTTTTTTTACCTGTTTAATTGACCAGTAACTTCTAGCACCTTCTAGCAAAGTCATCGATGTGAGCGATGCAATTTTTAATCGTTTTTTTTCTGGAATATTTAATGTTTAAGGTAAATGACTCAGTTGTACTAAGATTTGCTCTGAACGTAAAAAAGTATAATTTATACGTAAATAAGTTTTCTGATATAGGTTTTTTAAAATATTTTTATTTTTTCTATTTTATGATAGTAAATGTAAAAAAATTTGAATTAAAGAAAAATTATAGCGACTGGGTTGTTTACTTTAGTATATTTCTAATTTATTTATATTTATTTATTATTTCATGTTTATTATATCTATCATATATATATTAAAGTTCACTTTATTTATATTTCTAATTTCTTAATATTTATTTGTTATATCGTATATTATGTTTCTGTATATTTTTATCATATTATGGAAATTTACTCCCCTATACATTCGGTAATGTTTCTTCTATTCAAACAATTTAGTGCCAAATTTTAATACATTTATTAAAATTTTGATATGGTTTTAAACAATTTGATTTTGGTTGAATTTACCATTACAAATACAATCAAATTCTTTACTTGATCGAAAAATTTGTTTAAAATAAACCAAATAATTATTTAAGTCAAATAAATTTTTATTTAGGTTTCAATAATTTTGATATTTTAGATGGTAGTTTCAGTATGTTTGGTAGTAATATTTTTTGCAAGCATGTATTTTTGAAAATTATAAGTACATTAGTTTTTTTTCAAAATTTTGTTGAAAGAAAAACTCTAATCGATTGATTAGAATTAATTATTGGAGTATAGGTTTTGTATAGGAAAGTAATTAATTTATTCGAAATAAATTAACTCTTTATTGACAAAAGGTCAGTAATTGTTTTCTTTGTCGTGATTCTAAAATGATGCTTCTCTCTCTCTCTCTCTCTCTCTCTCTCTCTCTCTCTCTCTCTCTCTCTCTCTCTCTCTCTCTCTCTCTCTCTCTCTCTCTCTCTCTCTCTCTTTGAGCGTGCAAGTGAAAATAGCGGTCCATTTTTTAGAGTGTGTGGCACTTTAGAAAGGTATACCTAACACGTTCGCGCATTAGCGTTAACGACAGCAGGATCTGTAACTGATACCGTCACGGCTATTGTAGACAAACTACCTTGCGCTTATAATTAATTATAATTGAACCAAGTCGCGCATTGTTTAACATCTTCTTATTAATGTTTCGAACATCAGACCTAATTCGCACCAACTTTCACGATAATATCACGATGAGCATAATTTGGAGAAAAAAATAAAAATAAGAATATTTCACGAATAAATTTATTTAAATACAGTTTCACTCGTTATTATAATTAAAAAAAAAATTCGAACGATGACTCCCATTATCTCATTAAGACAATATTCGACAAGGTAAACCGATGTTAAATTTAATGACTAAATTATACATCACAAAGTAAAACGGGATTATAAAATGTGTTAAACATACCAAATTATCTTTTTTTTATTTTTATATCAGCACTATCAAAATAAATCTAATTGTCCTTTGATATTGTCCGAGTTCAGTTTTAATATAAGTTTTCTGATAGGTTTTTTAATTGGCAAATTCTTCGTATACTAAATAGAAAAGACAAATAATTCGTTTTTTATCAATGATATGTGAGATTTACTGTGGAAAATTGAATGTTTACAAGAAACAAGAATTGTGTATAGGAAATTGTATTTCTTTAGTTTCTGTCGTGCGAAGCACCTCTCGGTTATATTATATGTATGTTGTTAGATGGATTAGATAGTAAGGCGTGACGGCAGCGAAAGGACGACCTTCACTATTCAGTTTAAAAAAGTTTTTCTGCAAAGAGAGGAAAAAAAAGCGAAGAAAAAAATCAACCTTTTGCATATGTTACACTTTGCATGTTCCTCTATATATATACTAGAATTCATAAATTATTCATAAATAATTTATCCGACAGTTTGGAATTTTTTTTTGCAATCATATAACTTCACAGTTTTACACAAATTTCATAACAATTAGTGTTGGGTTCTCTAGTTTAGAATTTCTTGAAAATTCCTACTGACATATTATGATAATTAAGCGTACGATTTACAAAACTCTAAACAAATCAATTAAAAGTTGTATAATTAAAAAATATTTATCATTTGCAGTAGAGTGGAAATGTTTCTTTTTTACTACTTTTGAAAAGGGCGTTAGTTAATTTACATGTGAGATAAAGTGATTATTATAAATTTATAAATACATAAGTTTCCACCAACACTTTTTTTCTTAGTTTAATGGCCAATTTTATTTATTTATTTATTTTTTTTGAAATTGATAGAATAGAATGTGCGTCTATAAAAAAGGTGAAATAGAACATTATATATTAGTTGGTTTTAATAAAGTGCAAAAGACTTTGTAAAATCGTTTCTAATCTTCTCCATGGCATGCATGATTAACTAAGTGCAGACGAGGAGAATATTCCATGACTAATTGCTCAACCGCGGAAACAAACAGACTTGTCCGTCCATTTACTGCAGGAAATGAGATAAAAGAGTTCATATAACCGCAGAGACATCCTTGAGATCCTTTGACAGTTTTTTTTTTCTATTTCTTCTTCATATAGTACTGTCGTCTATAATGTTTCTAATGATTAGAAAGTCTACGACAATTAGAAGGAAAAAATACATTATCGCTCATTTATCATCTATGACGATTTGAATTTGTTTCGTGTCAATTAAAATTTATCTGATTTCTCAGTTTCACAAATCTGAATACTATAATTATCGTGTGAATAATACAAACAAATAAATTAATAATAATAATATAATTACAATAATACAATAATAATAATATGAATAAATTATTATTATTATTTATCATTATTTATTATTCGTATTATTATATAATTATTAGTAACTTAATTATTAAATAATACACTGGAAAAAAATTTAATTGTCTATTATCAAAAAAAAAAAAAATTTACTTGGAACAAATAATTTTTATTGAAATCAAATATAAGTTGTAGGTGAAATAATAATTTCTGTGTTTGAATAAAATTTTATTGACTTAAAATTTATTTGATACAAATAAATGTTTATTTGATAATAGTCAAGTAACTCATATATTTGAATCAAATACATTTTTTTTGAGTCAATAATTTCTGTATTTGAATCAAATACGATTTAATTGACTAATATAAAATTTATTTGGTACAAATAAATATTTATTTGATAACAGTCAAGTAATTCATTATTTGATTCGCAAATAAATTTTCTTTGAGTCAATAATTTCTGTATTTGGATCAAATTTAGTTGACTTAAAATTTATTTGATAGAAATAAATATTTATTTGATTGTCAAATAAATTTTTTTACAGTGTATATATTATTATTTATGTAATATATTTAATATTTATATTATATAATATTTAGTGTTTATTTATAATAATACGTAAATTTATTAGTTTGTCATTTGGATAAATTTTATTAATATTCAGACATTGAGAGAATTCGGTGAATAATTTGTAGGGTTAAAATTAAAATCCAAGGTCGAAAAATCTTTCGGGGTAATGACGAGATTTTAGGGAATGTGCGAATAAATAGACAAGATGATGAGAGGTATTTTGAGAAATAGGTATTTTCAATGAGGAATCCGGCACGTAAAGTATAAAAGACGGCAGTCGAGACAGCAGACCTGCTGACAAGTCGGAGGTGTCCAAGAATTTGAACTGCTAATGAGTTTCAAGCCTTGAGTCTCTGGATTAAACTCTTGCTTTCGTTTCAATTTTCACTTTTGTTATTTTTTTTAGCAACAATTTCTTTCTAATTACATTGGTGAAAATTTAATTTCCCTACAAAGGTGCGGAATTCAATTAGAAATATCCAAAAGTTCGTTCTTTCGCTTTATTGGAAGAAAATTTATTTGATTTAAATATATCATTTTGATTTATTTTAATAAATTTTTTTAATGACAGAATTTGTTGATGAATAATCGAATGTTTGATTAATCAAGTAAGCAATTAATTTTCTTTTTTTTCTAATAGTTATAATTATTTTTTAAACGAGAATTTGTTAATAAATAAGAAAAAGAATGAATCGAATGTTTGATTAACCAAATAAGCGATTAATTTTCTTTTCTTTTTTAATAATTAATCATTTTTTAAATGACAGAATTTGTTAATAAGGAAAAAAAAGAATGAATCGAATGTTTGATTAACCAAATAAGCGATTAATTTTCTTTTTTTCTAATAATTATTAAATTGTTATTCAAAAAGCTGATTAACACGAAAGATAATTATTTTGATTAGTAGATATGTTAGTAATTTGCATGCCAAGCATTTCTTGAAATGCATTTGAGTGATTCACCTTGGCAGCTGATTATTACTAATTGTGATATCATCTTTCTGTATGCTTGCGATAATGTTCTGACATTATATGAAAGCGTAAACAGAAATCTATTAATTTTCCAGAATAATCTGAGGAATTTATTTATTTATTTTTTTTGAGATTCATATATAGGAAAAGTGAAAGTTATGTTTATTTTTTATGAATGAAAATCTTCCCAAAGAGGATGTAAAATTGCAAAAGAAAAAAAAAATTTCCCCTTGAAAAAAATATTCAGCCCATTTTTTTTTTTGGGAAAATTTTTTCCGTTAATCGGATGAATATATAATTTTCCTTTATAAGTATACAATAAATAATTTGTGCAGTATAATATTTTATTACAGTTAACTGTACAATTAATAGGGATTCATTAAAAAATTGTAACTGGGGTAATTACTATTTGTTTCCTTTACAATTTGTTTGTGTGAGTATGTGTGTGTCTGTACTTCCTTAAAGAGAAACAATACGTTATCTCTTTGGAGTTGAAGGTACAAAAGTTTTAAGGATATGTAATTTGTAAAGGTATTAAAAGCGACCGCAAATGAACTGAAAGAAATTTTTTAAGTTGATCCAAAAAAGGGAGCTTGGTCGAACGGTAAAATCATAAAAATTCTTTTTTTAAAATCGCTTTTCACCGTTATCGAAGATTTGCACTTCTAATACCTTTTCAATTGAAATTCCTTGTTTCTTCCAAAGCCAATTCCATATATTTCGAACTGGAGAGTCTATATTTGTCCAATAATAATTGCCGCATTTAGATAGAATTTTTATTGAGTAAAAAAGATGTTAAAATATCTGGAAACATGAATTTTTAATAGGCAATTATAATTATTCTATTATATAATATTGTGGTTATAATTATTATATAATATAATTTTAATTATTCTACATTGATAATTATTTACACTGAAAAAAATTTATTTAATTAAAATAATCGGTTACTTGTCTATTATCAAATAAATATTTAGTTGAACCAAATAATTTGCATTAGAACCAATAATTTCTGTATTTGAAACAAAATACCATTTAATTCACTCAATAATTATTTGATACAAATAAATATTTATTTGATAATAAATATTATCAAATATTTAATAATATTTATTTATTTGAATCAAATAAATTTCTTTCAAGTGTAAATATAGAAAGAAATAAAAATTCATCAGGTTTTCCTCTACAGTTTCAGTCGAGATGATAGTTATAAACGATGGTGGATACACTGCAAAAACAAGTGTCTCATTTTGAGACGTTTTGTCCACATATTTGAGTCACGTGTCTCAAATATGTGGACAAAACGTCTCAAAATGAGACACTTGTAAGACACTTGTTTTTGCAGTGTAGAAAGAATGATAGTTGAAATCGATGGTAGTTCGAACGATAGTATTTTTAATCGATTAGTCAGGTGCATCGTCTTTATGATGTAATTACAAACGGATGTAGATAATAGTCAAAGTTATTAATCAATCGATAGTAAATAAATATATTAATTAAAAATAATAAATAATAAATAATAAATAAATAATTAAACACTTTGATAAATTTTGATAAGTATTATTAGTTTAATAAAATACTAATGTTTACTGCTATTACTGTTCTTATTTTATTTTTTTCTACTTGAACGAAACAAGAAATGTAATTCTGCATTTCTGCTGTTTTGGTATTTGCTTTAGAATGTAATAAAAAATAATGAAAAACAGTGCGCTAATCTTCAGGTAACGAAACGATCGAGTTGTATGCATTTACCACATAGCTTAATTATAAATAGAAATGGCGCGACAGTGAGAATCGTAAATTGTCGGTTTGAAATGTAATGGCCACTTTATATGTCATGCCAGGGATCTTCGTCGATCGGTAAACAATTCTCGACGTTCACTCAAAATATTACTTCTATTAATCACCCAGCTTCCACAACTTTTCCAACTGCGCATATATATGCGAAAAGCCAAAACATAGCTTTGTAAATCCGCACGAGTGGCATTAGAATGGAAAAATTTATTGCCTTATGATTTTGTACAAGCAATTTTGCTCATTTCGTCCTTTTCGCACCTCATTAACTTCAACACTTTTTCTTTTGACGTTGTCTCATCTAATCTAATTTCTAAAATTCTAAATTCTCTTTTCTAATCACCAGAAGAAAGAATATGTTCTGGCTAGAAAGGAAAAAATTGATAGGTTTGCTTTCTTCTTTAGGAAACGCATTAGTAATTTGTCAATAGATTCTCGTTTAATTGGGGAGAAAATTGATTAGCCAAAAGTCAAAGGGGTAATAAGAGGGTTGGAATAGTGTTAAGTATTCGGATAACTTAATCTCCAATAAGTCAACAGAATGTGGTGGTATTAAAAGGCTCAGTTAGGGTCTTCTAATAGACGTACTACGACTATTTGGCGCGTCGACGACTCGGAACGAACCTACTAAGTCTTTCGTTACTGTTCTCCTATGTTGGGATATATAATAGACGTCGGAGAATTACCCATCAGCAAAATTTTACACCAGACTGGAAATTCCTCTCCGTCTATATGATTTCCAGGCTACAAATCTTCGATAATTCATCACAATTCTTTAATAAATTCACCTAATTCTGTACCATTATTACAATTGGGTTCATTTTTCAAACTTTGGCAAAAATTATGATAAAAATTTGTTCAGTTGGGTAATTTGTAATTTCTAATTTGTAATTTCATACCTTATAAGGTATGCAGAATGAAACGTTAGGATTTTGAAGAAGAGGTTTTGGAAAAAAAGTAGAGCACTCGCGTGAGTTGTAAATGCGGTTAAGGATTGAAGTTAATATCAAAAGAGACAACATAAGGACCAGGTTACCCTTTGACAATCTTCCTGGTAGACCATATTCTGAGAAAGTATGTGTGTATGTGTGGTAAGAATAACTGTGGTGTAGTGGCGCCCACGACAGAAAACTATTGCGACCCTTTTCCATTAGAGGCCGCCGCGAGACAGATAGCGGAATTTCTTTTTTTTTTTCTCTCTCTCTCTGTCTTTTTTATTCCCCCTCCATGATCGAATTCGCGCTCGTTTCTGTTTGAAGGTAAAGTTTAATCGCCGGGAGATCCGCCACGAGCATGTTATAGGCACAGTGTGCACTAAGACCCGGGTGGTTCCGACCAAGAACACCGCAAACCAATTTGCATAGCTTCCTTCGACCTCTCTTCTTTCGTGCTCACCAGAGAACACCCAACGACCCCCAATGATTATCCCGTAAAAGCCGAAGGCTGCAAACCTTCGCTTCGTAGACGTCAACGTCACGAACCACACGCCACCCATATACTTTGGTTTCATTCGACATTTCTTTGTTCTATCGCACCTTTTTTAGATTTAAAAAAAAGGAACTGTTGTGAAATGAGGAAGAGAATTTTGATACATTTTTCTCTATATGTTTCGAGAGAGGAAAATTCACACATTAAGAGTGTCTTTGGAATGAAATAAAAAGCTATAAGGATGCATTTTTTTTAATGTATGTGTGTAACTGTCTTCTCATGGGAGGCAGACAATGAGAGAAAGAGAAAACTAAATGTCAACAACTTCTGGATCATTAGAGGAATTCAGAGAATAGAAAGGTCAAGTCGCAATTAAGGGAAAAATGCGCGAAAATAGGTTTTAGTTGGTTGGGAATTTTTAGTTTGGATTGTGGGTTTATTGGTCTATTAGCGCTTTATACGTTTAAATAATTCTCTCATTTCTTTTCAGTAAATTAGGAATTCAATTTTTGATTCTATTTGACAGTGTTGAGTTTTGATAAATTTTTTACCGACAGTTGTACTTATAATTAGATACTTCTGCTGGTAATTTAGAAATCTAACACGGAATTTAATGGGTAATTTCGGAAAAAATAGTTGTTGGACGTAGCTTAGATCTTCCATAAGCAAAGACAAAAAAATCTTGAGAATAGAGTATATAGTTTTTGGATAAGAAGGTTGACAAAACTTTGTCGGTAATTTAGAAATCTGACTAAAAAGTGGATAATTTCGAAATCAACAGTTGTGGCATCAAGCTTAGATCTAAAATAATCCAATTCTACAAAAATCTTGAGAAGATGTTTTATAGTTTTCGGTAAACATTGGCGACAAAACTCTATTTCCGTCCATAATTCAGAAATCTAACTACATACTTAAAATTTTATAGTTGAATTTGTAAAGAAAAATAATAGTGGCACACAGTTTAGACCTGAAACAAGCGAATGCTTAATCATTCTAAAGTGAAAATTTGCTTTGGTCCAGTTTGTTTTGTCGTGAAAGTTGAAATTCTTTTGTTTCTGAAAAAGGATATATGAGAACGAGAAGCATTTAGTAGTTGTGTTGAATGTTATACATTATAACGGGCGAGTTGATCTCATGTTCAGTCTGTGCTCAAGTAAAAGATACGACAGTCTGCCGAACTAATTGGCCGCGTGGCTGATGAAGAGATGCACGCCTCGTGCGGCGAACGGGGTGCGGATGATAGAATTCGACGCGGATTCCACCGCGACGGAAATAGAGGAGGCCACGCATTTCATGTCGCATGCCGTATTCTATCCCAACTCCGCCTGTACATTTTTAGGGCTGTGCGCTTATGACCACTCGCATTCTTCTCAAATCATAAACATTTCAAAAATACCCCTCTCTCACCTCAAAAAAACAAACTATAATTACTCTTTCTTTCAAGCAGAAATTTCACTCTCTTTCTCTCTACGCTTGCCACTCATTTAGAGGCCAATTTTTCTCTTGATTCTTTGTTATTCTCAAATTGATTATACGGAAACGAAAAGCATTTAATTTAATTTAGTCTTCTAAATAATTTTACTGTTTATTTTACTTTGAAATCTACTGTTGAGATTTGTTTTATTAATAATGGTTCCGTTTATCCCTCAACGGGACGATCAAAATATATCATCAAATTTTGTTGAAAATTTAGTCCGAAATTGCGCGCATATGTTTTCTAGACTTTGTATTCATTTTTCGAATGAATGACCAGATAATCTTGAGGGTGGCGCGTCTTTCTTCATATTGTATATATAAAATAAACCTAAAATGATATGTGAAAGTTGTGTTTTTGGTGCGATGTGTTGGAGCGCTGCGGTAACACACGTATCGTGCTGTACTATTTCGAGGCCAATTTACGGATTCCGTGAGAAAAGTGCGGCGAATTTCTTGGGAGGCACGTGACACATTATGGAGACACACGGCGCCATTACGAGAGTCGTCGCTAGCAACGAGTGTTATGCAATTGCGGGCGCGTCGCGATCGCTGAAATATCGCGTTTACACGAACGTTACATCCTGTCTTGAAGCGCGACAGGAACTAATACCCCTATGCCACTTGCTAAGTCTGACAGATTGTCTAATGTCTAAATCCTTCTAAAACCATTACAAATTTTACTCCATTCGCATAAATATATAACAGTTGCGAACAAATTTAGAAATTTGGAATATTTTTTCCTTTTTTTCATAATTTTAGTGTCTTCCTTCAATTTTGATGAAGTTCAAGTTTGAAATTGCAATCAAACTCAATTTTATAACGGAAAAAAAGACTAAAATTGGACCAATCTTGGGCGATTATTAGCCCAAGACTGCGAATTGATGACAAATCTTGAATTCGAATATTAATATTCAATATTAACTGAGACATTCTTTTAAATTAGTTTATTTTGTTTCTGCAAATTTGAATTTCGCGCCATTTAGTTCTGTGAATTCCCGCCTAGACGGCATGAGAAACCGCTCGCAAACGAGATGTAGTTGACGGAGTATAAGAATCAATGGATTATATTTAAATCAGAGGCTTTTGGCAATTCAACTTTTTGGTATTTTCTCACTGAATGTTATATTTTTCCGAAAAAAAACAGGAAAATAATTTAAAACATTATTCTATAATCATTGGGGAAAGTTGTCATAGTAGTAACGGACATACTAGTCAGACAGAAAGCAATAAAGACTATGGAAAGTAAATTCACGTAAATTGCATAAACGAAATTATGTAAAGAGATTTTATTATTTTTTTTAAGTACCTCTTCATGACACCTCGAAATCTATTATCCAATTATATTTGTGTTCCGAGCATTTTGTTTTGACGCGACTGGAAGTTATTTGTCCGGTCATTTGAAACAATTTCTCTAAAGCATATTTATCTCATTATTATAATGGAATTTATAATCAACGAATAATTTATATTATACCGGTTTAAAATTGAATATTTTTTTTTTTTTTTTTGTAAAAAAATTTCTACGCAAAATTTAAAGAGAAAGTGAAATTTTTGCTCTTCTGTATAATGTAACAGAAATAATGTCGTGTATATACTCTAATAGTATTATTTCAATTTAGTTGGAAATTGTGTTTCCTAATTAGTGTGAGGACGATTTCATAACAAATTGCCCCGTTTTTTTTTTTTTTTTTTTTTAATTGCGAATTATGTATATGGGATTTGATTTTTGCGAAAATTTGGAGAATATATGGAAGGCACGTATTTGCGTTACGTATTATGATAATTTTATGTTTGAAATTGTCTTTCATGAGACAATTTCAGGAAGGTTTTAGGAAAGTTTTATTTCATTTAGAAAGTTAGGACGACTTTCGCAAGTAAATTTTCATATTGAAATTATTTGTTATTTTATGATATGAACTAACATGATTTACTGGCACCTATCTGTAAATGGTTCATTTATTTATACAATTTTTCTTTATGTTTTCCAAGAAAAACTTCATTTTATATTCCTCTCGAGAGAAGAATTCTCATGGCTCGAAAGAATAATTATATATGGTTCCATAAAATTGTCAATAAAAATGTTGAAGATGCTTTAGAAGGTTTTAAAAGTCATATTAGTGCTAAATTATAATGCAATAAAAATGACAATAATAATAATTATAAAAAATTATCATAATAAGTAATAATTGTAATATTAAACATTATTATCATAATTTAATGTTAATAATAATAATTATCATTATTACTATTATTATTATTATTATTATTATTATTATTATTATTATTATTAATATTATATTTATTATTATTCGATTTTTGTTTTCTTTTATTTTATTATTTATATTGTGATTCGATTTTCATTTTTTTCTATTACAATTTTTATCATTATTAAAAATATCTTTTTATCTATGAAGTGGAAAGCGAGGAACAATCCAGAAACTAAGTGACCTGGAAGAAATGAATTTTTTTAACATAATGTTAATCGATGTACAATTAAACTTGAATTAAGTTGTTCTTATATACTTATAAAGAGTATCATTTCCGAGTAAAAATTAAAAGTAAATTAAAATCCTTAAATGCGCGAATAAGTTACATCCTAAAAGGAAGTTAATTTAGTAGGTCTCTCAAAGTGACATCCACATTCCACTAGATACTTTTATGAGAAAGTGTTGATTAACCAGTTCTTGTTGGAAATTCTTTTCTCTGCAAATTTTTATAAATTATGTCGCAAGTTCCATTTATTTATTTATATATTAAAAAATTGTTTTTTTTTTTGTCATTTATATTATAAAGAGCGAATATTTAATTACATTATTATCTCTTTTTATTACTGTGTGTAATTAATTAAGTAATTTTGATAAGAAAAATAATTGACAGATTTCTCATATGTAATAATATGTTATCTCATGACAAATGTTGAGAAAGTTTTATTTCTTTTTATTTTTTGACATTTTTAAAGTTGAGCACATAGGTCAACTTGCGCGCATATATTTCAAGAAAATGTCAACACTTGTAATATAAGGAAGATGCTTTTGGCTATTAGCGTCATATTTGCTAAGATTGATAATATTTTTTTTAAGTGTTCATTATATATGATGTTGTGAGTCACTTTAATAATGTTGAATGTTCGTTCAATTTTCTGCTTTCATTGCAAGTGCGGTAGCAATTACTTTTACTATATTAGAAGTTTCATGAGATTTTTAATTTTCAAGGAAAACTTTGATGAAATTACGTCAAACATAATTTTGTTTGCCTCTTAGATAAAGTTTATTGTTAATAGTTAAATAATATAATTATTTAATTATTTATTGTGGTAAATTTTTTTAAAATTATTAAATTAAATTTTGTTGAATAATAATTTAATAATAAGAAATAAAAATAAACAAAATTACCAGTTATTTATTGAAATTATTATTTAAAACAATAAATTATTAAATTATTGTTAAATTACTATTAAACTATTATTTAATAATAAATTAATTAATAAATTAACAATTATATTATTGTTAAATTATTGTTAAATTATTATTAAATTATTATTAAAGTATATTATTTAATAATAAATAATTGGTAGATTTTGTTTTATTCCAGGGATAATAGAAAAAAGAACTTGAAAATTGTAACTCGTACATTATTTTTTTTTAAGATAAATTATGTGAATATTAGACATTCGCAATTGACATGTATGTATATTTGCTAAACACATGATACAATAATTTATAAACAAAATTGTTATATACAAAGTATAGAGATTTGTATATCCTTTCTAGAAAGACCTCCTTTTCTGCGACTATTATCAGCACAACCTATCATTTAAAAGAAAATATTACGTTTAACCTTCAGTACAAGAATTCTATGAGAAAGCTTTTTTCTACTTAGAGAAAAATGCTAAGGAAAACTGATTTGAAAGGCAAATTGTTTTACGGAAAACGGATATTTAAGTATATCACTGTTTTTGATTTTACGGTTGTTTCTATTTTTTTGTTTCCAGTTTTTTTTTGTTTGAAAAAAATTTTTTTTGTTTAATTGTCTAACAATTGCTAATAATTTTAACGGAATTTAATTATTTTCATTGAGTAATTAAATTACAGTCTCTTGAATGATATGTTGAAGGTGAAGGTTGATGAGTCAACTGCGATGCAATAATTTTGTAAGTTCCTCGCGATAACTGCTATTTTGATTCGACCCAGTTACCCTTAAATGTAAAGGTAAAATCTCGAGAGATATAGAGAGACACCGCGGCTGGAATTAGTCTGCAATTTTTCGTTGCAAACTATTCGCGAACCAGACTTGCATCCGCAGGCGCATATATATAGTGCAGGTAAATACCGTTGCCTTTTCGTGGCACTTATATACACTCCTCCACCTACCAAGTCCCACACACATATAACCCAATCCTCCAAGCACGTGTGTAATTTCAGAATATATCATGAAAATTATTGTTCTTTTCTTTTGCCTCATAGTGACTTCCTTTTTAATATACAACACCACAATAATTTCTATAATATTTTCTTTATTAAATTCTTTTATTTCACAAAAATAATTTTCCATTAGGGAATATAGAAAATTAATTTGAATATAATAACAATTAATTCTATTAAATAGAAAAATTAATTTGAAACAACAAAATAACTGTTAAAAATAAATGCTTTTAGTTAACCAAATATTTGTTTGGTTCCATAGAAAATTTGGTTCAAACGACTGAATTCTTTCTTCGGGCAAACAATATTAATAATTAATAATACGATTGCAGTTTTTTTTTCTATTTTTAGAAATAAATTTTTTTTCTTCTATTTTGAAGATGTTTTTTTCCAAGCATGAAACAAATTCTTTTCTCAATACAGTTAATTTTGAAGATGCTGTGAAATTAAGAATTTAAAACACGAACTGTTTTCTCTATAAATATAATATTACGATCTTAAGTCATGTGCTAAATACTGCCTGGGATAATTTCTTATCGTTCACAACAGAAATCTCATACAGTTTCGCAAATCTCAATGGTCCACTTGAGAATCTCTCAACGGACAAATAATTCTCTTGAACGTTATTCCAATAAGTGTTTGTTGGCTACATTTTAATTAGTGAGTTCCTGAATCGTCTCGAGAGACGAGACGAAGATGCATAATTTCTAAATTTAAACATTTTTTTTACATCTTTTTATTAATTCTTCTATCTGCGGTTCTTAAATTAAATTCCTTCCAAATTCTTCAAATACGTTTGGATTTTAATAGAAATTGTCGCATTTATTAATAAAAAAAAAGAAAAGAAAACTGCGCTTATAGTTATGTATAGTGTGATGGTCGAATGGGATGTAAATAGTTAAGTACTGAGAGAATGCGCCAGAGCAAAGTTAATGACCGAAAGAGCGTCGACCGCGAGACAAGCGTTTTTTATTTACTTCGGAAAAGGAGAAAATTATTCAGTTTACCCTGACAAGTGTCTCTTCTCTTGTAGTTCATCTGAAAAAAAAGAAAAGGCAGAAAAAAAGAATTCAAAAATCTAAATGCTTTTAAGTTAGTGTTCACGTGTAAATAATATCATACATTGTATCGACAATTATACATTTCACTTCCAGGATGTTCAATTAAAATCCTGATTAAAATTGATACATAGTGTCATAAAGTTCTGTTTTAAATCCAGTTAGTTCTATTTTTATAAATTAGAATTATTTCTATTTTTATTTATCCATTATGTTTAAATATTTATTTGGAATTTTCTTTCTCTATTTGGAAAAAAATTGATACTATGTCGTGCTTTTGCAGCAGTAGTTTCATTTTTTTTTTTATCTGAAAAGATAGTAATCAGTGTTGAGTTCGATACATTTTCCCAAGGTTCGGGATATGGGAACAGTTACAGCTTATGAGATTGTTAACGCCACTATCCCTTTGGTTTTGATAACGGCCGAATGTCATTTGCACGCTCTGTTTCTAATACGAGATCCTTGTAACCGCAGGCAAATATCTCGAGTATATATTATGTATATATAATATAATATATATAGTGGAAATTCTCTATTATCACCTGTTGACAGACAGGTTGAGTTGCATTTCATGACCATCATCAACACGTTGTAAATCTTGATGACAGTGATTTTGTCCCCTTTTTACTCACTCCCGAGATCAGCTTAAAATTTATGCTTCAAGATTTACCCTTCGGCAAAATTGATGTTTAACAAGGCACATCGCAGAATGTGCGAATTTTCCATTTTTCTTTCGCACATGTATGAAACATCATCCTCGAGCAATTTTCAGTCGTAAATGTTTCTTTAGAAATTTTAATATCTACATAATCTTTTTTTAAAGAAGTTGTATAACATTTAATGACTCTTGCTTTCTTTTTTCTTTTCAAAAAGTTAATATGTGAAATAGTCTTTAAACTTATTTTTTTCTTCTCTATTCCCATTTCCAGTTTTTAGAAAATTTCTCGCGATTTTCTCCTTTTTGAGGGCAAAGATTTTTGTTTTAGATATTCTTTTTGTTTTGGGAATTTTTTGTTTGGGGAAAAATTTATCTTAATTGTATATGTTTGCCGAATATGTTAGTTTTACTTGGTTCGATTTGAATTTCGCGCCATTAGTTGTGTAAATTGCCGCCTAGAGGTCAGGAAAATTCTCTCACAAACGAGACGGAAAGGATGGTATATTTAAGGAATCGGTTAATATTAGCATTGATTGATATTAGTTAATATTTGAATTAAAATGAATAATTGTTGTAATTGGTAGTTTCACAATGGATAAAAAATTATATTTACAGTTACAATATAATTTAATGTTGCATATCAAGTCTTTGTAGGTCTAGTGTAATTTTGATAAAAATGATATTCTAGTTTTTCAATGAAATATTTGCAATGAAAGTTAATATTATGAGGATATTGATGTCAGTTTTGTTGACATGCCTGTTATAAAGTGACTTTTATGTTCACCAATGTAGTGTCAAGTGACACATCATTATGTTCCGTAACCATAACCGTTGGCCCGAGTCCGACACAGTAAACTATACAACCATGTCCTCTTCAGTGTTGTCGACTCTATTTTCATAAAATTTCATTATATTATTTCGATGTTTCTTTTTTAATTACTCCCATACTTGAAATAAAAATTTTCATTTCATAATGAAAAAAAAATTTTAACATTTTACCTTTTTTCGGGAAAAAAGAATAAATATTTAGTGGGTGTCATTAAAAATATACCGGAAGTGAGTTAATTGTAAAAATGATAATTTTCTTATGGGAAAATAAAGATAAATTTGTATTTTTCTATGTTATAAAATATATATTTAAGTGACAACAGAAGTCCTCTTTATGGATATAAGAGAACAAGCCATCATTATACAATTCCTTCAAAGCGGGAGTCAATGCGATCTATGGCTTATTTTGCCGGATCGAGATCGAGAATATATAGCGTTAGTGGGCATAACCCGTTATCTTTTGTAGAGGGTGGTCGCTTACAATTTTTCTTTTAGTTTCAATATGGCATCTTGCCCTAGAGACCACTTCACATTTCTTGCTTTGCTTTCCGGAAATTTCTTCATCTCGTTAGGATTCTCTTATGTCTTCTTCTCTCCTCTCAAACGTCAGGAATTCTCAATGAGGCTTTCTTTTGTGAAACTATAGCGATAGAAACGTTTCAACAATCATTTTATTGCAATCAGTAGTCCTTTCATTATGTAAAAAGAATATCAATTATAAAAAATAATAATAAAAAAATAAAAAAAAATAATAAAAAAAATAAAAAAATGATTAAAAAAATATTTCTACTACTAATACTAATAATAATAAAATAACCATTGAAGGAGTTAGATATCTATTAATCATCTTCTTTTATTAATAAATATACAAATATTTGTTAATAAACAAATTGTTATCTTTGTCTTTTATTAATAAACATACATATAAAATTTATGCATTTGGTATAAATTGAAAAAAATTTCCTGAGTATGAAACCTTCACTTTATTGTATAACCTGAAGGACAAGTAGAGTGGGTCATAATTAATAAATAATTTCATATTTATTAAATATTTAATAAAATATTAATATTTGATATACATTTACGACTATAGAACGATGGGTATTTGATAAATGTACAAGTTTTGCATAATTCGTGCAAAATCGAAAGTTTCTGTCAAATCATAATGTGAAACAACAAATGTTTTTTTGAACATAAAACGCTCACTGAATCGTCGCTTATAGTCGATCTTGCAATTGATCAATCTCTCTCTCTCTCTCGAATCGATTGCCAATCTCTTCCTGCGATTTGCCAATGACACAATGCTAGTAAATCTGAATTCCACGCCTTCGTTTCTTCCGTTTATTTCATCGATAAATCAAATTTATTATTGCAAAATATTCGAGGAATATCTTCTATTATATTCATTTTATATATGGTCGACGTTGTTTCTTTTATAGGATTTTAATATTGTACTTATATTTTTCTTGGAAGTAGAAATGTGAATTAAAGGTTTCCGGAAGTTTTTTCGTTTTTTTTATAAATTGTAAACTCCACAGTTTGACTTCAATAATTTTTATAATTTTTACCTTTATAATTAGAAACTTTAAATAAACTAAAAAAAAATTTATAACTTGACAAAGTTCAATTTCGTTTATCTTGAATTTTCTATTTTCTATTTATAAATAAATATTATTATTTATAAATATTTATATCTATAAGTATTTATATTTATAAATATTATTATTTATAAATATTTATATTTATAAATATATAAATTATATGTATTCATATATTTACTGTATTTACAAATAAATTATCTAATACAATAAAATAAATGAATGGGAAAAAACATTGTACAGAGCAATGTTTGCGATTTTTGCATATTGCTTTCTTTATTCATTGGTAATTGGACGTTAAAGCCAATCCATTAAGTTTAATAATTGTTGAACGTTGAGCAAACTAGAGTCCTGACTATAGCCACACTTTCAACAAGTCATTAATTCACGTCAACATGATTTATTCAACAATTTCGTCAGGCGAACAAATGTCGAATAGTTTTAGGTCTCTCATCATTAGCCGAAGTCAACTACTTGAGGATGAACTTTTGTGAAAGACATATTAATTATACCATTGCGGAATAGCGAATCAGTAATTAAGATTTAGAAAGAAATTTTTCCATAGGGAAATTTATCCCATACAATATATTTAATGCACTGTTTATAAAAGCCCACAACTCAAGGCGCAGCTTCCTCTTAAAGTCTTTTTCCTATTTGCAATTAGTTTCCTGCTGGGTCAAAAATTACAGACTCGCGTGTATGGCAATTAATTTTTGCATTAAAAATACTAATAGTACTTTAGTATTAAATGTACTGATGGTATTTTAGTATTAAATGTACTAAAAGTATTTTATTATCAAATGTATTAAAAGTATTTTAGTATTAAATGTACTAATGGTATTTTAGTATTAAATATACTAAAACTAAAAGTACTTATTTCGGTATAAATATAATTGTACTAAACTACTTAAATATACTAAAAGTATTTTGGTATTAAATATACTAAAAGTATTTTGGTATTAAATATACTAAAAGTATTTTAGTATTAAATATACTAATAGTATTTTAATATTAAAAATTCCTATCTGTTGTAACAATAGGAAAAAGCTTTTGTTTGGAAAAAAATTATAATTAATATGTTAGTATATTTTTTTGGAAGATGCTTTCAGAAATAATTGGATAATATTAAAGTTGGATGAAAAAAAATGAAAAGTATTTAATGAAACTTTTTCCAAAGAAGGACTATTGCGTGTTTGCGTTTGTACTTCCATGGGCTTTTGGCATTTAATCGTGTTTATTTATCGCGGGAGTAAAGTATAACCTTTTTCCTGAATTCGCTTTTACATAATAGAAGTTTTATACCAACTTTGAAGTGTAATGCGAACGGTCAGTCTCTCGACTATTTAAGAGGAAGGTTCAACGTTTTAATGCACAAGTATAAAACATTTTGATTTCAATGGGAAATTCAGTGCAAAGTTTAATTAACGTTCATCGAATTTTTCGCAACCTTTTTCTTTATATACTAATCCTTCTCTCTCTCTCTCTCTCTCTTTTCCAAGAGAAAGGTAATATCTAATAGTCGATTTTATCGCACGACTCTCGTTATCTAATCCTTTGATCAAGATTTGTACCAAGTTTTCAGTAGCGCAAAACCAACGATGTTAATCATTAATTGTCAAGATCATATATTAAATTAACACGCATACAAACAATACGATAATAATAATAATGGTATATTATGTACAATCATATAAATCACAAATAGGCTCAAATTTTTTTTTTTTTTGTGATATTTTGATTTATAATGGTGATATATAATTTATCCGCAAAGTGGACATAATGTACAGGTAAACAATATCAAGTCAATTATAACATTTTGTAAAAAATTTATTTTATTTTCTTTAATTTTTTTTACCAATTTTTTAAAATTGATTTGCAAATGTCTATGATTTGAAACAGTAGAAGAGAATGTTAAAATTGTAAACTAGTGGATAAAAAAATTATTATTATTATTATTTATTGAATGTCAAGAAAAAAAAATTGATACCTACTGCAATTTTTCATGAAAAATTAAATAGAAGAAATTTTATTGCAGAATAAGAAACACGTGTGATCGATATCAATATCTTTCTAAAATAAAAGGAATCGTGCGGGTTCGGGGCAAAATCGTTTTGCAAAGAGGTCTGACTATATGCCTCTTCCCACGATTAGGCGATAAAAAATTTCGGTTTTCGGTCACGCGAGGAACAAAAGTCGTTCCCCATTGGCGTGTCTCTCTCTCTCTCTCTCTCTCTCTCTCTCTCTCTCTCTCTTTCTCTCGACGACGAGAGACACATACAATGTGTATAATAATGATCGTTAAAAGACAAAAACCTATTATAGTTGGCAATATTCTAAAGTAACTATAAAGTAAAAGTAAATCCTTGAACTTGATCTTCTTCTCCTTTTCAAACGGGAAAATTTCACCCTGAATATTTTACTCCAGTTTTCAGCTTGATGGTAATTAGCATTCTATCGTTTTGGATTCGCAGTTTAGGATATAAAAAAAATATAATCTTCCTGTGGAATAAATTTTCCTTCAAGTTTTTTTTTTTGACTAATTTTCTGAAAATGCTTTTGGGCAAAAATGAAAAATTCGTTTGTTTTTTGCATGAGTAATATAATTTTTTTTTTTATTTTGATAGTTTTGTAGCGCTTTCTAGCTCTGCGTGAGACTCGTTTTATCCGTAAAAAGTGAATTTAAATATATTAAACAACTATATATAACAAGAGAAATAAAGATTTGAGGCGCAATAACCATTTGCATTTTATGAGGGAGTCAAGTACGGCGTCAAGTGGCTCTAAACGATTATTTTTTAGGGTGTAAAGCAATTATAAGTTACTGTTTGCTATAAACTGGTATTTATATATATAGTTTGTATAGATAAATATTCGCAAGTACAAATAGAATATCCTTGAAGGAAGATTGCTTCGCAAGATGAGAAACATGATCGAAATTATCGTTTTGGTTGTTAATCTTGATTTGTTCCAAATTCCTCCAAAGACTTTGCAAAAAAAAAGTAATTTTTGTAAAGTCAACTTTCAAAAATAGGCAAAAAGAAATTTTTTTCTCGAGATAAAAAAAATATTTAATTAAGGAAGACTTAAAAAAAGTTATTTAATTCAAATATAACGGATTACTTGATTAAATAAATATTTAATTGAAGCAAATAATTTTTATTTCTATTAAAATAAAAACTATAATTGAAATAGTAATTTCTGTATTCGAATATCAAACTTAGTTGACTCTAGTAAAATTTATTTGATACAAATTATTATTTGATAGAAATAAATATTTATTTGTAATATATTTGTATCAAAAAATTGGATTACTTGCAAGTAATTCATTATTTGAATCAAATAGATTTTTTTTCAGTACAGCTTTTGCAAATAAATATTTTTCTGTTCTGAGAATAGTAATATTGAATATTCTTGTCAGATTGAACTTACTCATTAATTTGTTTATTAAATTAACATAAATATGCGACTTGAGAGATAAATGGGAAAAAAAAGTTATCTTAAATTATTAAGATTACTGCTAAATGTGATCATATAAATAATAACAGTGTGAACATTGTAAATTGACAAAATAACATTTCACACGCTGATGAAGTGTATAAAAATTAAAAATGCCAAGAAAGTAATTGCCAAGTCCCATTGCGCACGCTAATATCTAATCTAAATATCACAAACTGAAAACCAAAAAAAAAAAATATTGAAAAAAAGCAAACGTTATAAAATTTTGATCTAATAAATGGAATAAAAATTCTAATCAAAGCTTATCAGAATATTTGCATAAAGAAAAATGAAGAGAGGTGTAAACTAACAGTACACGCAATTAGAGTCATTAGATTTTATAAAGTGAGAGAGAGGAAAATATAGAAACAAGTTGCATTTGTTACATATAGGAGAGACATAAAAATTATTGCCCGCAGAAAAGAATAGGAGAAAGAAAAAAAAAGGAATTCTATGCTATAAAAGCAAACTAATGACGAGAGGGAAAAAAATATTGTGACCCTGAAGACGAAAGTAGAGGCAATTTGACGCAAATGAACCGGCTATTGGCACGTTAAACATGTTTGTTGCGCGCACACTTTCTTGAAGTACAACTTTAAAAGCGTTGCCTATATGTTACATTAAACTTGCGGCTGTTATCTCTTTGGGGATATTAAATCCGGGGATGTTTGAAAAGTTTGACATTAAAGACGTCCTTGAAGCGTTTCACTGTAGACAGTATACATGCTGTTAACAACCAAAGTTAACGATCGATAGCAATAGTTCTACTTTATTTACACCGCTGTTTGTAACAGTCGCTTGCTACACCACCCACACGTTGTAATCTAGCGTCAAGGCTAAGTCACCATAATGCCCCTATGTGTATCGCGAAATCCAAATGTTTACAATGTGTGTAAGGCGTGGCAACTCTTCCTAAAACATTCTCTTGCAAAGAATTATCAAACAGTTACCATCTGCCAACTAATTTTGTAATTTTTCTGATACTAATGTAGATCTATAGAGAAGTATTGGAAAATAATTGAAAATCTATTGGACCATTGGAAGTTATTTGCTTTTTGTTAACGTTCTTCAGTTGCAATTGAGTCGATTTTCTTTGAATCTTTGACAAAATGTTCCAAAATTGTTCTATTCAGTTTGAATTTCCCGCCATTAATTCTCTAACCCTCCGCCTAGATGGCATGAAAATCCGCTCGTAAGCGAGATGAAGTAGACTCTTTATGATCGAGTTTTAATTATATATATAAATAATTATTACTTTGATAATTACTAAATAATTATTATTAATAATTACCTACTAAATAATTATTATTAACCTTGGATTTGGTCAGTCTTGGCTCTCTAAAAAAAACCACAAAAGAATAGCATATAGAAACATTTTATATTCATCAAAAATAAATATTTTATCAAGAAGAGAATATAATATTTTGATGCGTTCAAATTTTTTTAATACCATTGAGAATTACTGAAATCGATCATAGAAATTAATTTTCAGAGAAGAAGTAGAAGAAGAAAAAAAAGAGAAGGAAAAAAATGAATAGAATAGAATAGAATCTTCAGTGATCCTTTTTAAAAAAATGAAAGATTTATGAGCTCTCTGCTTATTGTTTGTCGGATTATATCGTTTGAATATATACTAGTAAATGATTAAAGCTCTTGTTTCGACTCTAATGTATTCGCATAAAAATTTTGCGAAGCGGTACCTATATATATCTTAAAGAACTCTTCTTCAATTCTCGCAACAGCTTCTTTTTTCTGTCGGCAAAATAACGGTTCGAACAATCATCGCCAGTACGCACAGTGGAATACCACGTCCTAACATATATATATATATATGTATATATATTGCAAAGTACGCTTTACAAGATATATTTTTCTTTCTTTTAATTTCAACACGTTTCAAGTAAATCAAATTATACATGCGCCTTTACTTTCCCTTCACTGTAATTTCTCCACAATATCTAATTTTCCAAAATTATTGTAATTTCAAGACTTCTTCTTTGAATCATTCTTTTTTATATGTATACAATGTTGTATATGCATCCGGTTTTACCTCACTTTAATTTAAATGCGATCTTAAATCGGGAGGAAAAAAAAGTGGAAAAAATTTAATGCTAACTTATTTATAAGTATGCATAAATTAAATCGGTATAATAAATCATATATGTATGTATATATTATGTATAATATGTATATTTATAATAGTGTATAATACTGGAAAAAAATTTATTTGATTTAAATAATTAATTACTTGACTATCCAATAAATATTTATTTCCATCAAATAATTTGTATCAAATAAATTTTACTAGAGGTGACTAAATTTGATTCAAATAGAGAAATTACATATTATTTTGCTTACAGTTTATTTGATTTAAATAAAAATTATTTTTTCCAAATATTTGTTTTTTGATAATAAACAAGTAATCCATTACTTGAATCAAATAAATTTTTTTTCACTGTATATAGAATACGATAGATAAATCGAGTAACATTTTTACGAGTAATTAGATGCTGTTTTAATTAAATATCGTGAATTAGTTTTAAGTTTCAATCGTTAATTCGGAATTAGTGAAAGGTGAGAGGAAATTAAAACCTCTATGTATCTTTTTGTAATTTTAATATCTTTTTTTTACAATTCCTTCGAGTTTTAAATAATCAGTGTTTCTCATTTCTACAAAACTTGAATTTTGTACCACTGTAGAATTAGTAATTTGTAAACTAAATTAATTTAAATTAAGTTAATTCAATTTGATTTGATCAATTAAATTTAATTAAATCAATTAAATTTTATATAAATTTCTCTATAAAGTATGTTTCATTCTAATTTACCCGCACTAATTGGACATATTTTGTTTATTTAATTGTACATATATATAATTAAAAGAAGTGGAGGAAAAAAATTTCAATTTGTAGTGATTTTTCTCTTTCTGATAAGAATTTAATTCTCGATATATATTTTTTCATCGAGAAAATATTTATTCCTATTGTATGCAGAGCGTCTTTTTTTGTGATTTATAATTACAAATATAAGAGCGTTACGCTTGTTGGGTCTCTTTATTTCCTGATTCCTTATTGAAAATCTTGTGTATTATCCGTTTGTTGTTCCCGAAAGAAATTGCATTTGTGCGCCTTTTGCAACAATTTTCTATACACAAAGCAGCTAAATAACAAAAGTCGTAAAAAGTGAGTCCGGCACCTTGAAGATCCCGGATGTGTCTCTCGTTAGTAATGATCTTTATTGTCCAATAAAGTTGTGGAATTTCTAGAGTATATACTAGATTTTAGAGAATGTGTCGTAAAACCTTAGAGAAAGTAGGAATAAAAAAAAAGTTCTTAATTGTTGAATTCTTTTGTCTTGGGGATTTTTTTGTAATTCTTCAGAAAAAAAAAAAATTGGAAATTTTTTTCAGTGCGTTCAATTTTTTTCTTTCTTAATTTCTTAATTAATTTTTAATTTTTTAAATTGATTTGTATTTTTGCCGTTTTTGTATTTGAAATTATAGAGTCGAATGATATTTATGTAATATCAACGATCATGTAATAATTATTACACTGGCGACTATATTATTACTGCTGTTAAGCTTTATAAGCTTTGCTATTAAACGTTCTCGTTTTCTTATTCTTTGTTGCTCTCATTTATTTGCAAAGAATTAACGAGGTAGTTTGCTTCATTGTTTCTGAACAGGAAACATGCGAGAAAGTATTTTTCTTCTTTTTTTTTATATCTCGTGTTATCGACACGCTCGTATAACGAATTCACAGATTGTCCTGCCACTTTCGCTCATATCATTATTGCAACAAAAAACGTATATATACCTGTTCTGTCTTTATAAATTTACCTCTTTTCTGATTCAAGAGACGTCATTTCATTTTCAAAACGTTTGACTTTCTTATTTCATTTCTTTTATTAAGTAGCTTCAAAAGGATAAAATTCTTTATTTTTTATTAAAAATTTATCGGATTATTTTATGTTATTGTTATAATTAAGAGAGTGCATGTGTTAATAAGTTGATTTTGCTTAGATCTTCCGGCATTTGGTACAATGCCAAGTAATATAATTTCCGCCCAGGGTAATGTGTGAGGGTGCTGACACGATTTCAACAAAAAGGAAAAGAAATTAAAATACGAGCATCTCGTCATAGATTTTAAAGTGACGAATGATTTTAATGGGAAGTTGTTTAGAACCGATGATTTTTAGACTCTTTCCTTGACAATTTTATTATTATGTAGACCTATACTACAAACTGAATATTTCATTTTATGTTTAAAAATTATTGCCCTGTTGAAGTTTTTCTAATCTTCATTTCCGTATTTATTATATGTGCGAAATGTCGGTCGAAGAAGCAATTTTTCATAACGGATAATAAAAAAGAAATTTCGGATAAAAAGATCAAATATTAAAAAATTTGTTTTCAATACGAAAAAAATTAACCGTAAACCACAAAAGTACGTGATGTGGAATTCAATATCTTTTGTGCGGATCAATAATTTTCTTCTGTCATTAATTTCTCTCAAAAAAAAATTATTTTTGGCAATTTGAGGCAATTTGGTTCGAAATGTACAATTTGACATTATTCGTTGAGTGTAACAAAAAAATGGTCTAGAAATAATTTCTTCTTGGATATCAAAATCTCTTGGGGGGGAAAATTTGTTTCGAAATGCGGTTGGAAGAGCAATTTTTAGAGTTGTGTGCATTAGGAACTATTTGTAGTTTCCAGATTATTGCAAAATTGTGTGGATTATGCCTCGCGGTGACACCCACGCCCTGGTAAACTGCGATGGAGAAAGGATTTGGTCGCTCATAATGCTTCATGAAAACGGGCTAGATAATCCCATTACTATGTAGATATTGTGGCAAGTTCCGACTTTAATGTGAATTCCTCTGAACGAAATTCCGATTTCACAAGCGACAAACACTATGCAATCCCGGGCTCTATTATCGTGTGCCTTTACGAAAAATATAGTAACTCTCGATAAACTATAAAAAGGCTAAAGATTATCCACTCTCGGAAAATAAAATATATATCACCTTTTGGAAAATGATCGAAATTTGAGGAATTTTGTTCATTATTTACAATTTTCCATTTTGTAATTTCTGGGTGAATTTTCCTTCTGTTTTCCTTCTGTTTTTCTTCTATTTTCCTTGTATTTTCCTTCTATTTTTCTTCCATTTTTCTTCAATATTTGAAGGAAAAAAATTTTCTGTAGAAAAAGTATAAAGAATTTAAAAAAGATAATTTCGGAAAAAAGGCAATTTTCTTCTGGTTGCATTGAACACAATGAATATTGTTGCAAGAAGAGAATGGAAATGAAGGCGCGGGATACGATACATAATTTGATTTCGTAAGGTCAATTTTCTAATTTTTTTATTTTTTTTTTTTGACTAATTTTCAATTAGTGGGAAATATATATACATATATGTGGAATATTTTCTCTGTTGTCACTTTTGTCGTGCGCGTATAAAAGAGAAGGAAGAAAAAGATCCAAGTCACGATCATGGAAAATGTATGTGTATATAAATACAATGAAAAGTGTTACACGCAATTGGCTCATTAGATCCCTTATTGCCCACATATATATGTTATGTGTATATATATAGGTATGTATCCTTTCAAACCCCGTGGCTATGTTATTTCGCTCCTGGAACTTAATTTATCGCATCATCCTGAAAGCTGGTATTATATTGAGATAAAATATATAAATACGACATCTATAAAGTGACTCGGCAATCACTAACTTCCCAACTACTAACAAATTGACAACTTTGAGTTTCTATCGATATTTATTTCACTTAGACTATTTTTAAATAGCGACACCATAAAAAATTGACTTTTTTTCCATAAAGGACAATTGATAAAATTTTTTTTTCATAAATAATTTTCTTTACCTATTAATTAATTAATACTGCCGATTAATAATTTTTGCAATATTTTTTTAATTTTATTATAAATTATTTTATTTATTTTACCATTACATTATAATTTATAAATGTTTTAATTAATTTAGTATAGGTAAATTAAATTTAATAAATTAAATTTAGAAAAATAAGAAGAAAATTGACTCTAAAAGAAATAAATAAATTATATAATAAAAATATTGTACAAGAGGTTTAATTTAATATAAAAAAGATATATTAAATCTAAATTATTAATTTGTTAATGGAATGTGATGAATCAATTGAATTTTTGTCATTAGTTGTCCATAATTTTTTTCCCACGAAATTTAACTGAAATGAAAAAAATAGAAAAAATCAGTTGACAATTATTCATTTTTTAATATAATTAATAAATTTATATTATATTAATAAATTAATACAATAATAGAAAATTAATTACAATTTGGAAATTGGATAAACTTGCCTCGATTAAGTCTCTCTCTGAATTTAGGAGTTGTAAACGTGTACAATAACGGATTAACTGCGCTGTTAACTGGTAAAATAAAAACGACAACCCAAGAATGCAAATCAGCTGCGGAAAAAAAAACACAGAAGAAAGATGAATAATAAAAATACGATAATATAATATACTAAGAATGCATTAATAATTTAATATTCTATATATTAATATAATACGATTATTTATAATCCCTATAATATACTTTATCGTGCTCCAATACAAAGTGTATCGAGTTTAATAAATTTCAAGAAAAAAAATTAACTGGTGGTAAAAATTGCATGTTCGACGAGATTATATACATTTTCGATATATACAATGTATAAAAAGCGATAAATAATAATTAAAAAAATCGTGAAAGTACGTGCGCTCGATGTGTTGATATATCAATTAATTGAGAATAAAAAATTACAGTCTTACGTGGTATTGGATACTTCATTAATGCAAGAACTTTGAGAATAATTATCGGCGCCCAACACGCAGCATCCGTCAATACAATCAAGAAAAATCGCAATGCGAATTCGGAATCGCCGACTGATAAAGGAGTTGCGTGACGTGTTCGCCAAATACTCGCAAACATTCCTGTGTAAACGTAGCCAATCGTGAAGAGTCTGTTAAAATAATGGACAAAATTAAATTCAATGATTGATTTTCTAGTGTCATTAAAAAAAATTAATAACTTAAAAAATTATTAATTATTTAATTATTTAAAAAATTTTTGCCAAAAATTTTCTTTCTCAGAATAAGTAAGTGATTATTATCACATCATCAATGAATATTAAAAGCAGAAGAAAATTTGGGAAAAATCTCACCCTATAAAATTTAGACCAAGGAAAATAAAGGCAGAATATTCCCACCCTATGAGAAAAGGATCGTCAATATGAAGCGGAAAGCACATTCCATTAACGCCGTAAAATCTGGTACTGCTTCGCCAATGGATTACTGGAAATGGTAAAATTAATAATTAATAAAAAGTTATTAGAATGAAAAAATGAAGAAATCAAGGAAATATATTTAAGAATTTTTATTAATTCTTTCATTACCGGGAATAAGTGCAAGAGTTATGCCTGTGATCCAGACAATAATCATCGAAGATGAAGCGGCTTGTGGAGTCAATGCTCGATGACTTTTTAAGGGAGCTGCGATTAGCATAAATCTTTCCACCGACATGAACGACAGGATCAGTACAGATACCTATTGAAAAATCCCATTAATATACACATGTGTTATTTTTAAAATGATTTACTGAGTAGAGTTTAAACTCATAAAGTTAAACATTCCTCGGAATCAATAATAATAATAATAATTGCACACCCTCGACACAAAAGCATTTATTATTACATTATTATTATTATTTCGACAGTTTCTCACTTCTTTTTCGTACTTCTCTTAAATTTTAAATATCGCATATGAAATATTAACAAATACCTTCTAAATACTTTGAAAAGGAAAAATTAGTCTCGTTTTAAGTAATGTTTCAACTATGCAAATTCATTACCTAATAAAATATATAATATATAACTCTCTGGAAATATAGTTATTGAAATAATACGGCCAGCTATTAGTATGTAGACTCTAAATTCTTTTGTAATTATTTTATTATCTCAAAGAAGGGGGAAAAAAAGGCGAACACTCCTAAAATGCCTATTTAGCCGTAGAGGAGAATTTACTGAAATAGGGTTAGTAAAATTGTGTGTAATTTTAGTTAATTATGACAATTCAAGGTCCATTGATTGTCAATGGGGGAAAAATTATAAAACCACATGAAATTTAATCCAAATGTCCAATTTCTTTACAAGAAATAAATTTTTGGAGAAGATTAATTTTGCAGTAAAATTTTTTCGATTAAATTAAATTGAAAATTATTTTCTCAGTTTTTTTATTGTGAAAAACTGATATTTTTTTACCTCTGAGGATGTCATTGCCACAATTCCAATGAAAGTACAAGACCATGATGACATCCAAGAACTTGCCTCTAAATAATAATTATCTCGAAATCTAATATCCTCCAGAGCGATTATGAGAAGATAGATTCCCATCAGCATGTCTGAGACTAGAAAAAATTTTTATATACAACATTAATAATTAAATGAAATTTTCAACTACTATCAGTGACTAAATTATTATTTAAAGAATGTTTTTTAATAAATTTGAAATAAAAAAAATTAAAAAATTTTTTTAACGATTAAAATTTGAATCTCGAGTTATTTTTACTTGTTAAAAATTACCGGCCAGGTGTCTGATAACAATACTGAGGACACGATTTTCATCCTTTGCGGTAAATCTTCCCCAAATGACGAGAGCATTTCCCAAACATGTGACACAGGAAATTCCCCAAACAGCGGCTCTTAATACTGGTTTTCCTAATAAATGTGATAGAGATGAAACTCCTGAAACCAAATATCAAAATATAATTATAATCTGCGAATTAAACGAAAATTTAATTTATATTAAATATTAGGCAAAATTTAAATACATATGTCATCTTCTGTTAAAAATAAATAATAAGTGGAAAATTACCATCGCTTATTGGACGGCACTTTTTTACTTTTGGAGCGAACATTGAACAGTAATGAAATCTTTTGAAGTAGCTGGAAAATAGAACAGAGAAAAAAATTATTTATTCCAATTAAATTGAATAAATAGAAAAATAATTATTGTAAAGTCGCTTTTACTTACATGAAACTTAAGTTTGGGAAAAGATTAAAAAAATTTTTCTCGAAACCATTCAAGTCAATGTCTTCAATTCCACTGTAATATTAAAAGAAAAATTACTTCCTGACTTGATTGAAAATATAATAATTATTTCTCATTACTTACAGTGATCTTAAATCTTTTAGAGTGTCTAATGTAGTCACAGGAAAATTCTCAATAGAATTATATCCGATTGATCTAATTAATAATTAATAAATTATTGAAAAATATTGTTACAAATTTTTTAATATTTAAACGTATAAGTTAAAAATTTTTTACGCATTCGGTGTATAATTTTTTTTCTTTTTTGAAATTCAGAATAGAATTTTTTTTATTTGTCATGGGAGGTTTTTCACCGTACATTAAAAATTGGAAAGTTTACTTTTATCTGGTGTTTGGATTTCCAAACAATAGAGACGCATAAATACATAATATGCGGAAATACGTGACAAGTAGATGAAAATAGTTTGTATATGATTTTTGAGATAATCTTGTGGGAGATTTTGTAATTACTAGGAACGTGCTTATTACCGGAGTTTCCGTATTTTCATTATTTTTTTTTCGTATCATTAATAAAGTAAATAAAATAAATTAAGTTGAAATTGAATGCTTACAATTTTTGAAGACTGTTGAGAGGTTGAAAAAGTGATGATTCAATTTTTGTAATTTTGTTGTATGCCAAATTCCTAAAAAAAAAATTATTGAAGTATTTTCTTAGCAAAATTTATGGTTTTATTGAATATTGTAAAACAATTTATAAATTTTGTTGTATTTTTGAATTATAAATTTTACATTTTATATGTGAATAAAAATAAATAAGATTTATAAATTATTGTTAATAAACAATAAACTTGAATTTACTATTTTATTTGATTTTGTTCTATATTTTAAATTAATAACAATTTAAAAATTTTTAATATTATTTAAGAACTTACAATTCGGTGAGGTTTTCAAAATGCTGAAATGCATTTTTATGGATACTTTTTATTCCATTTCCTTCTAGGCTTCTAAAAATTAATTAGAAATATTGATAATTATTTTTGATATTATATTGATAATAATTACAAATATTGATTGCAGTATAATTTTATATTAAAAATTAATTGATTAATTAACGGAAAAAGGATTTCTTTGAAACTTACAAGGTTTTTAATTTTGGCAACCCAGCGAATAAAGTTTCTGTAATTTCCTCTAAATTGTTTTCATCCAAATATCTAAAAGGAATTATATTAATTAAATAAAAATAATTAAATTAAAAAATATGCCAGTTTTGTTACTTAATTTTTCTTTTTTTTTTTACTTACAATTGATCCAATACTGGCATATAAGGAAGGGTTAAATTCTTAACGGTTATAGAATTATTATTCAAATTTCTGAAATAATAGTTTAATAATTTTTAGAATTATTTAGAATTTTTAAGTGAAAAAAAAATATTTGATGTAACATTGCAATTAAATTTTCTTTAAATGTCAATTTCATGAATCTAACTAGAATTCACTTTGGTTGATTACATTTAGATTTCAAATTTTCCCCTGATACATAGAATTAAATCGCCTACGTTTTCTCTTTTTCTTCCCCGAAAACATTTCCTGCTAATTTACTTTTTAAAAACAAATTATTAGATTATTTTTAACATTAACTTTTTTTGTAATAAATAAATAAATAAATTTTAATCCAGTAGGATTAAAATGTGAAGATAAATAGATTTTTTCTTTTTGATTAATTTTATATTATGTTAATTATTAATACGTTTTTTTACTGTTTTACTCACAACCATCCGAGTGAAGTACTGTTTTCAAAATCAGAGAAATTTGCAATTGAAATTCTATTTTCGTTGATAAATAATCTTTGCAAGGAAATCAAGCCTGTAAAGTGTCCCTCGTGGATCTCGCGAATATAATTTTTGGTTAAAATTCTGAAAGAAAAATTTTTTTTAAATACAGTGGGCACCTTTTTATTTCTTATAAAGAGGCTACTGTATCAGAAATTTTGAACTTACAGATTTTCTAATTGAACCTGCTTTCTAAATGTCCCTATTTCCAGACTTAAAATCGAATTGTTCTTCAGTAATCTAAAAATAATTTTGAGTTAATTAATTATTATTATCTTTATGAAATATATGAGAAAAACTCACAATTTTCGCAATTCTGGATAATTGGTGAAAACATTTGCAGATAAGTGAGTCACAAAATTATTGTTCATAACTCTGTAAAAGATGTATTAAAATTATAATTAATTAGAATATTGTTATTTATTATAATTATTATTATGAAAAATTACCATTTTTTAAAAAAAGAATTGACGATAAAATTAGAGAAATAAAGAACTTACATTGATGTAACATTGGTGGAAAAAGTTTGAGGTATTTCTTCTTGTTCAGAGCATGTTACGAGGCATTCCTTAAATTTACATCGTGGTGGTGATTCAACTGATTCTGTAAAAATTTTATTTCATTGAATGTAAAATTAATTTTAGAAAGATTTGGGCAGAGAAAACAAATTTTTCTTTTAAAAACTTGCCACATGTCGGTGGAGGCGTCTGTGGCTTCAAATAATCTTTGTATATGTTGTCCCAATCTCCATTTAAATCGACTGCACAATCAAAGTATAATTACATATATAAGGTGACAATTAATTACATTATGTTAAATTAATAAAAGATGGAAAATAAAATTACTTACAACATTCTGTTTCGGATTCATCGTCACCCAACGGACAGTCATATTTTTTGTTGCACCAATAACGCTGAAGAATGCATTTTGTGCTATTTGCGCAAGGAAATGATCCAACTGAACACTTATCTATAAATTAATCATTCAGATAATCATTTTCATTTAGTAGGAAAATTAAAGAAAAAAAGAAATCAAAAGAAAACTTCAGATAATTCAGAAAGAATTTCATTATTATAAATAATAATAATAAAAATTTTTCTACATAATTTTCAAATCAAAAATTTTTTCCTATTATTATTATTATAAAAATTCTTTTCAATTATTAGAAGTTCTTTTGTATGAAATCAAATTTTTTTGCAAATTGTGAATTTATTTTCGTGAAAAAAAAAATGAAATTGGCATTTTTTTCACAAATTGGGGACAAAATTGCAAAGAATATATTTTTTTCTGAGACAAATAAAAATTGTATTTTTGAGATAATCGCCACACGTGAAATCTTTATGTAAAGCGATTCAAAATTGCAATTTAGCTCCATTTGTTAGATGTTGTCATATTATAGGAGTGACATTTGGTCTTGAAATCGTAGATTCTTCATGAAGTCAAATGATCTTGATTATTCTTGATTATTTGACGAAGTCTAATTCGATCATACGCATTTAGAAAACTTATGGGTGAAATGGCATCATTTCTAATTATTATATACTAATTATTATATATTTAATTAATTAAATTTTTTCCACATTTCTTCTTTTACTTTATTCAAGATTATTAATCCGCAAAGTATAGAAAATAAAAAAAAGTATATTTAGAAATTTGATTATACTTTTTATAAAGGTTGATGAGCAAGTTTTATTTTTTTCCTCCCTTCTTTTGAAACACGCGTTTTTAAACCTCTCCTGGGCTTCACAATAATTTGCTTCTTCCTCCCTAATCATTATAGTATTTTTTTTATATATAGGGGTATATATTTTTATTAAGCCATTACACGTGTACTATTAAATCAATTATTAACTGAATTTTTCTTGATTGTTATCTATTTTTTAATTATTTTCTAGATTTTTAATTTAATTTTGATCATTTTATTTTCATCTAATTTTTGTAATTATGTGTAATTAATAATAATATTTTTTTCAATTATAAATTAAATTGTCTTAGTTTTTCAACAATAATTTTCATAATATTAAATTGGTTTCTGTAAAAAGTTGATAATTATTTAAATATATTTCATGAAATTTTTGACAAAATTAAATAAATAGTAAAAAAAAATTAGTCAAAATTGTAATACTTTTTAAAAAATGAAATTAGTGAAAATGTTAATTAAACTTACCTTGATTGAAGTAGTACAACAATCCAGAAAGTAAAAAAACAATAAAGATTAAAGTGATACCAACAATAATAATATGTTTGTATCTCATTTTTTTCCAAATTTTTCGAATAAAGAAAAATAATTCAATTTTCAAATTTCCAATTATTTGTTGTGGTTGATAAATTAAAGCGATCCACGTGATGTTCTGCTTTCAACTGGTTGCTTTTAGAAATTTTCTTCGCAAAGCTCAAAGCCACGCACAGGCGCTTTATCGTTTCTCTTTTAAATACTTTCTTAATAAAAAAAAAAAATTATTAAGAAATTCATTTCTAATCAAAGAATTTCGAAATTTCTTTTTTCTACATTTAAATTTCTTAATAATATTATTCTCTGAAAAAAATTAATATTTAATTAATTAATTCTATGGATATTTTAGAAAGGGTTTGTGAAATAGAACAACCAACTTCTTAATGATATTTGAAAAGAATTTTGCGAGATGATGTTTCTCAATTCAATATTAAAAATTCTGTTCATATAATCAAATCAGAAGTCATCGCGAAAAATTTTGATGAAGGTGATAAAAGAAAATTTATTGTTTTTTTATTGAAGAAAGATACATAGTACAGATATTATCAGATCATATAATCTAGTTTAACTAATAAATAAAGTATTCTCGTGTATCGCCACTTATATCTTTCAAAATTAGGGAATAATAATATTTTTATATATAATATAGTATTCGCAGTAAACCATCAATACTCATTTTGGTAAAAAAAATTTTAAAAATCTATCAGTCATTAATGGTCAATTTGTTAAAAAAAAGAAAAAAACATTTTTTCAAGCCAATATATCTTTAGAATTCTGTTTGGGAATGTTATTTAGCTATTAAATAAAATTAATGTTTTTCTTGACAAAAAAATTCATTTAATAGCTGTAACAAAATTGTATATTATTATTATTATTATTATTATTATTTATTTTATTACACTTTTAACATTCATTAAGTGTTTTGACAATTTATCGTACATTCTTAAAATTTTTCATACATAATTCAATTTTTCAAATAAATTATTTAGAAAATTAAAGAATTCTAAAAATATTTTGCCCTAAGTTTTTAAATATAAAGTCCTAAATTTTACTCATCAATAAATTGACTGATATATTTTTGAGTTTTTTTACATGTACATTTTTTTAGTGCCTTACAATATTAAATTTTTTTCGCTTTTTTTTTGTTTTTGTTTTTTTAGTTTTAGACAATTTTCCCTAAATTATTGATTCAAACGATTTTTGTATATTTTGTATATAAAAATCCTTAGAATCGACTAAATTTTTCAAATATTATTAATATTATTTTTTGCAAATTTCTTATAACATCAAAGTATAATTTACAATTTATCATTAATCACAAAACAGACATACCAAGGTCTCTAGATTTGGGATTAGTGTGAAATAGTAGTCAGGTGATTCTAATAAATAAATCGACTTTCTTAGATTAATAACGTACAAGTGGTTCGTCAAAATTTTTTCGTTGTCACTGCTTTAAAAAAAAAACGAAGTCTTATATGAAGAAAAAAAAAAAAATTCCTCCGAATCATTGGTACGTTTGGATCAATATCAAATGTAATTTACTGTTATAGACGATCCACTGAATCGAGAGTAATATATAATTTTTTATAGCAGATACTATTCTTCTTCAGTAATCTAACAAAAATCTAGCACTTTAAATAATTAAACAATATAATAATAATAATAATAATAATAATATTAATATTAATAATAATAATAATAATAATAATTATAATTATAACAGATAAATATTGGCTCTTTGACATTTTCTATGTCGTCATCTGAACTGAAAAATTGTACTAACAAAAAGAGAAACAATTGCCTAGCAAATACTGCGATTAGCACATTTCTATTTATTTCTGTGTTTCACATTCGCCTTGATTTCAATATTTTTAATTAGAAACAAAAATATATATTGTTATTTAAAAAAATAAATTTTTTAAAATCCTCCCGTATTTTCATTACAAAATCTAAAAGCATCATTTCTCAAGAATGCTGAGGAGAAAAGTCAAATTTTAAAGAAACTCTAAATCAAAAAAATTCACAATCATTTCTGATTTATAGCTTCGACGATTAAAATTTTTTCGACTTTTGTCCCAATTTATTAATTTTTTTTCAAAAAAAATTTCATTATTTCTTTTCGAAAGTTAAAAACCACTTTCCTTTACAACAAAATATGAAATTGAAAAATACATTTACAAAAGAAAAAAGTCAAAATTCTCGTATGTAGAAAATAAATATTGGACAAGTTGTATAGATGAACAAAAAATTTTCGATGTCAAAAAAAAAAAGAAGAAAGTGATCTCAAACTGTAAATTATAGAATTGCATAATTATTTGCTTAAATTATAACTTCTTTTGGGGGGAGAAAATGAGTCCATTAATAAATATCGTTTTTTAATAGTATGACGATTTTTAACTTTTCAAAATAAAAGCATTTTAATATATTTATTTTAATGATCATAATCGCCATACTAAATGAAAACCCACTCATCTAATATTTTAGAGAATTCCATTCACAGAAAAAAATACCAAATTAAACATTTTACTTTTTTTTTAGCAATCTTGTGTGATAATGTTTACCTTGAAAAAGAAAAGAAATGACAGGGCTTTAACATTGCATTGATTAAATTGACCTATGAGATAGAAGCCTACTTTGAAATTCTGCTGATCTCGAATGATAAAGACTCAGCACCCTAATGCGAATATATGAGCTATAGTTGCAAGCATAAGTGTGCTTTTAATAAACATTCTACCGAAAAATTAGTGACAGAAATATCTTATCAAAAGACACCACTGCAATCATCATTCAAGTAGTCCTAACACCGCGAAAGCAAAAAAAAAAATCGTATTAGCAAATATTCGCCAAGTTAAATTATATACAAAAATCGAAGTTTACGAGAAAAAAAAATTATTTCATCTAAAGATGCTTCTCCTTAGGATAACAAATATACAAATTTAACAAGTCATCTTTAAATGAAATACACGATTACATACATATAGAACTATTTTCGAAGGTTCGCAAAAAACCTTTAAATATTTTATTTTTTTTCTTATATTTTTTTCCTTTTTTTTAAATTTTTTTGTTATCTCCTATTACCTTCATTTAAACTCTATACCACTTTTTTTTCTTCGTCTCTACATCCCGTGGAAATGAAAAGTCCTCCGGTAATTTAAACATTCATCACTCATACTTCACGAATGTGTATTGCAAATTGAATGCCTTTCTTTTTTTTTGTGGGGGGGAGGTGAATTATAACTTTAAAGTATAAAAGTCTGATAAGGTGCAGGCGATTTTTGTTTTTGGAAGCAATTAAACATCCAAATAAATTGTCAAAATTTACGGGAATTATGAACTCATTTGCTTTAAGTAAATTCGCTGCTGACTTATTTTCAGGCTGCTAGTTAATTTTTTTTTGTAAATAATTAACTATAACTGACTTTGATCGTCACAAGTATTGAATTGTGTTTTGTTTTATGTTGAACTTACACTGTGGGCAGTGGATGATTGTGCGAGAAGTCTTTACGTTCCAAACAGCCAAGCAGAGCGTATGACGTTCGTCGTGAGGTAGATTTACTCTGCGGTCAAGTGCACACAAATCCTTCCTGTGCCACGGTAGACCCACCTGCAGGTCCCTCCTGAATTAAATTAATCATGAATTTAGAATCAAAAATTATTTTCTCAATTACACGTTAATTTTTGTCTAATGGAATCATTAATTTGACTAACATCTTTCGTTGACGTTAAACTTTGCTTGTATTCATCTAAACTGAATCCAGAATTGCTGTCGTCACCGCAATTCACGACCAATGATCCATCTTCACCCTGGGAAAAAATTAACATGTTAGTTAAAAAAAAAATTAACGGAATAATTTATGTTTTAGGGTGAAAAAATTTTATCATCGAATGGATAAATTGACATTATTTATTTAAAATACCTGTGTTATTTGTTGCTCGGCTTCAAGTGTTTTCCTTTTTTTGCTAACGGCGTCAACAGTTTGATCAGACAATCGTTTTCTGCTGAGGATATCTTGACTCCTGGGCGAGATTCCTCCAATACTTCCATTTCTTTGTAGTCCTGTAGAAGCCTGCTGAAAGCAAAATGGTTTTTTTTATTGAAACATTCAATAGAGATTGAAATTATAAGCGTTCAATAATATACCTTTTTCTCTCTCTTAAGCAACGCTGTGGGAACATATGTATTTAAATCCTTCCTCTTGACGTGTTTTGCTTCAATGAACATTCCCTCCTTAAATGAATTATTTTGATCAGCTTGTCGATAAACTAGACAAAAGAAAATATACAGATTAGAATGATGAAAAAGAAGTAAGAAAAATTAATTCATTTTAAAGTAAAATAACGTACTCGTATCGACAAAATTTCGAATGTCATATGTGAGATCGACATTTAAATTTTCAGTCCTCGCAAAGCTCAAACCAATGAACCACATGGAGCACTGTTTGTCGCTTTCAGGTTTAAGTGGCGGATACGCTTCAGGATTAATGTGTGCCAACGTGATGACTGGATTTCTTTCTAGTTGTCCAATTAAATGACGAATTCTCGATTCAACAAGACCACACCATTCCAATTGATCGTCAGGGTGTAAACTACTGGCAAGCAAAATAACATAATGCTTGTATTTATTGAAAAAGTTTGGCGGTTCAAAGAGTTTATCCCATGTTGCTTTGCCCATGATTATTTCTTCAGTCACTGACAATCCATTCTCGAAAGCGTCTTGCATTATTGTTCTCGTCGACATTGAAACGTTGAATGTGGAATTTTGTTGGGGATACGCGGGCGTAATAATTGGCATTAAGTGAAATCTATCACCTATATTTACTCTCGGATCCCAAACTGGAAATCCTAAATTAACATTATCGGGTTGCTTCAAAAGTACTGGCTGTGGCCACATCCATTGCGAGAAAACGAGAAAGAATTTTTCTATTAAAGTTGCTGCAACTGCATTTGGATAAAGTTGACAAGTGCGAGCAACCAACATTGCCCATGAAACACCACCGAGATATCCTAATACGTTACTGTAAATTCCATGCTCTGAAAATAGAAGTTTCAGTTAATAACAAATAATTTTAAATAGGAAAATAAATATTAAATTATAGATTTTTTCCTGATATCTTACTTTTTGCCCACAATTTAATAGCTCGTAATGCCAAGCGGAAATTTTCTATATTAGGTACTAAACGAAGTATCTCGTCCGTTACTCGACATCCATTAAGACTTCTCACGCATTTTGGGTCGAGATTTTTAAGAAGAGTATCGTCTCTGAGATCCTGTAAAAAAAATTGAAATTGCAATTTTCATTCCTAAAATATTGCTTCATAATTTCAAAACAATTTCATAGGTATTAGAAAAACGTACCATAGTGTCGGGAATTTTTTTTTGATCCAAGTTAGCAAATAGCATATCAATTTCAATTCCATCGAAATTCATTTTGATAACTGGTACAAAAGCTTCTTCAACGGCCTGTAATTAGAATTTTACAAAAACTCAATTAAGATTCACTATTAGATTACAGAATTATTGATCAGGATTAGTGTCGAACAAATTAAGAGAATATTCTATGGAAATAGGACTCACTCGTAATTCTGTCACTTCCGCTTGACTTTTTAATAAATCAAAGAAAGACGTGAAATAATCGGTTCTATTAATATGTCGAGGTACCACACAAAGTGCATCAATATCGGCTCCTTTGTGATGAACTCCTAACCTGTAGGATCCAAATGTATAAATTTTTCCTCCAACTTGCTCAGCGCAATTGACTGGCATATTGCGAGCGATGCTTACATCCTTTATCCACTGTTTAACCAGAGCGTTCAATTTACTGCAAATAAAATAAAAACATTATTAGTCTTATTTGATTATAGTTTTTTTAAATATTAATCTCTAGTCTCTTAATTTTACCTTAAAATTTCCATTCTGTGATTTAATTCTTCTTCAGATTCAAAAACATTATAAGGTTTCAATGCTTCCTTCAGCTCATTTGTTCTTGTAATATCGCTAGGTTTTGGTTCTGCCACACTAATTGCAGAAGTCATGCCTAAAGTGCGTAAATTTTGAGCATTTGACGAATTTTGAGTGGTCGCACTTGAGGCGGTTGAATTAGTACTTTGTGAAGTCCACATCGTGATGATCTAAGTGTAAAAACTGTAAAAAAGATTAAAGAATTATACAATTTTATCCTGTATATAAATATTGAAAAAAACAACGACAATGTTGCTCCAGCGAAATTGCCAGTCACATCTGAAACCTAAAATGAAAATTAAAAAGGCGAGCATTTAGAAAGCCTTTATTTTTCATTCAAATCTGTTTTTTCTTTGTAGTTTTTTTTTTAATTTAAACGTTATTTAATTACTTATATTTATAATTATAAGTGAATTGAATAACGTAGAAGTTACATATTCCTTTTTAGAAAAATGTTTTGTTTAATTTTTTTCATTTGAAAAACCAAATTTACATTTACCATGATTGTTCTCATCACCTAAAATAGATGAAAATATTTCTTAAATAAATTTATAATAAAATTATCTATTAAAATTACACAGGGAGAAGACATATTTTTTTTAACAATACGTACGCTCCACTGACAGAGTACGATAACAGTTATCCAACAAAGAATGAAACGTCAGAAACAACCTTGCTGAAAAGCCAAACGAATATAATCCAGTAAAATCAAATCTGAATCTAATATCGTACATTTATTCATGAAATCTACAAATAAAAAAATGTTTTAAGAAAGAAAATAAACAAAACATTTCTGATGAAAAGAAACAAGTTATGGCGATCGTTCCTTGTTATTAAAAGTGATCGAAATAATAAATAAATTCGAAAATCGAAACACAAAAAAGGCACTTATAACAATTTAGAATAATAAAATATAAGAAATTGAATGAAATAAAATAAATACATACCTTTCTAACTTAGTCAAAGGAGCATTGACACATCAATGCAATTCTGCTTACGTAGTCAGGTTATAAAAGTAAAGGTTCACTTTTTCCTAACAAAACATTGAATTCTGTGACAAAATAACACTAGAAACTATTCTATCATTATCGTTCATTAAACAAGTTCATTTAGCACTTTGAAATTTCGCGATAAATAGAAAAAGAACTTCAAATTTTTTGAGGAAGCGCAAAGTGTTTAAAGGACGTATGATCATGAAATTGTCCTCGCAAAACAAACTACAAAGCAAGTTCAATAATCAAATTTTCTCTTGCATTTCTAGATTATATGCACAAACTATACACTCAACAATTCTTCTGCAGCATGAAAAACACACAAACTAGCTAAATAATTTATTCACAAAATAATTTACAACATGAAAATCTACACTGAACCGCTCTACAACAAACATCTCCAGTCTGCCTCACCGTAAACACTGAATTGCTAGAAAGGAAGCGTCGATAAGTAACCTTGAGTAGATGGCGCTGAGTCACTACCTTAATTAAGGCATAGCCACACCTCCTTGACTACTCACTTGCTGCTGATTGGCTTGATTTCAAAATCTCATTAAGGCTGGGGCCAATAACATTTTTCTGTTCTTACGCAGCTGGACAATTAGGAGGTGTGGCTATACCCTAAGGCAATCTTTTAATTATCTTTATAATTTAAAAATAATTATAGAAGATAAATTAAATTATGTTGTAATTATTCCATAATTATTTGGTTCTCTTTTCATAAATAAAAAGTTATTAATAATTTTTAATTTAAATTAACTATAGTAAATTCTACAGATGGCTCTGAAGTATAAAAAATATAAAAAAGTTTAACCATCTATATAGTTTTTTAACATCTCTGATCTAAACATTTCTGCTCTTTGTTTCTTTTCTGCTTGTCAAAAATTTCTTTCCTTATATCAATATAGTAATGTCTACGTGGATATTTTTTATTTAAGAGATTTAAAAACAAAATGATCTCTTGTTTATTGTCTGTTTTATTCAACACTTTATTCCTATTGTTTGTCATAAAATGTAAGTCACTCTTTCTGTAAATTTTAATTCAGGTCAAATAAGAAAAAAAAAGAATTCATTATCCACCAGAATCGTTATTCTTCATTTAGAATTTGATAATTTATATTTTCTTTAATTAAAGTTATTATTGTTTATTTCATAAAGTTGAATATCTTTATTATCGTATGTTAATATATTGATTTTTATAAAATCGCGCTGTTATTTTATTATAATTCGATAAAAATTGGATTTAATAATTAATGTTTTATTATTAATTTTTAGATGTTAAATCAATCGAACCACAAGCAAGTCAAGAAGGATCGTTACATTCTTTTAAAAATTATGTAGATGTTGCAATGTTTCATTATTCCGTTCCAAAAGAAGTTCTCAGGGCAACTTGGCAATTTGCCGCATTTATGGACGGCAAAGAATGTCCTTCGAGACAAGTTCATATGTAAATATTAATATTATTTAATTATTTTTAATAGTTTTAGATAAGAGATTAATAAAATGTAATTAAATTCTTTTAGATATTTACAGTGGGGTAGTTATCCAGTTATTTCAGAGAGAAATGCAACTTTTCCTCCTCATGTAGTTCCTGATAGAAATCATTCATTTTCCATGTCTACCTGGACGACTTTTGAACCGAAGGTCGTCACTGTTATACCTGTTTACAGTCCTTTACCTGGCGATTGGTTTGTAGGTGCATACTTGTCACATTGGGATGAAAAAGTACAACAACAGGTGAATATTTTGTCAACTTTATTCATTAACTAGTGATCCGTTTATTGTGAAACAGTTAAAAAGTACTGCCTTCATTTATTGTTGAAATAATAATTTTAATTGAGATGTATATTTGAAATTAAAATGTCATTTCTCTAATGAGTTTAAATAACAAAAATGTAATTAAAATCTAATTTCATTTTTGTTAAATTTGACTTCTAAAATTTAAATCTTTAGAACAAAAGGCGAAGTACAATAGAGGTGGGTAATTAACCGTAGACTCAGCTTCAATATACCTGTTAAATGACATCAACTTTTATTGATGGCACTTAATCCCTCATTAGAACAGACGTACCATTGACCCTTTACAAATTAACTAATTCTAAAGAATAAAGCAGACGTTTTGTTACTTTGGGGAATTCCTCCGACGTTAATCCCATTGGCACCTAAGATATTAAAGTTCATAAATAATAATTTAACCTTTGTAACGTCGCCAAAGCTGAAAAATTGACGACGAAATATATATTTTGAAATTTTTCTTAAATAATAAATGAAATTACTTTCGGAATTACTATTGGAAAGATATTGTGTGAGTTATGAAATTATAATATCGATGAATATTATTTAAAACGAAAATTATTGTTTAAGATTTAATTAATTATCTAAAAGGAATATTATAAAGAAAATGAAAATTTTAGGGTCTTGGTCACAAATGTCGATACAGCATTGGCTCAGTGGCACTTTGGAATCAAATGGGGGATATACAAAATATCCCCTTGGGTTATCAAAAAACGATGAAGACAAGTGAAGCAATTTCTTACTATAAGTAAGAACTTACAATAAGATAATTTTTCTAATTTATTTTAGTCTTTAATACGTTGAAAAATTTTTTTTCTTATTTATTTACTTTCTATTGTTTATATTTCTTTCTATTGATATTTTTTAAATATATCTATTTTATTTATAAATTCTTGTTTCAGGATTTTTATTCCATCTGGAACTTGGCACTTTCAAGTACAGATATGGGGCTGTAATTTCATACGAAAAACTGATACTGATCTGCGGATACCTTGTATTCTCGGTTTGGCATTGGAAGCTCGAGTTTTACCTGTTTTCAATCACACTAATCTAAGTTCAATAGGAAATTTAACAAATTCGGATACATACACTTTTACAGAACTATCGCCATTTGAAGATAGTTATTATTATTTACTAGTCATTTCAAATACAACAATAACTTTTAATGTAGAAGTTATAACGAGTGGTATGTATTTTATTTTTTCAAAGGTATTATAACTATTTTATAAAAGTAATTTTTCCGAGGAAATTAATAACTGAGCGTTACTAATTATATTTTCTAGTAGTTTATTTTTTATTTACGTAACTTATTTTCATAATTGTTTTTAGATTGCCCAGTGAAAGTGATAGATAAATCGATTGTGAAGACTCTATTAAGTGCATCTTATTTGCCAAAAGAATCATTGACAGAATTATATGCGGAAAATTTTAATAAAAACAGGACATATTCTTTAGATGGGGATGAACAAAAAAACCTCTTGCAACCAACTGCTCTTACTTTTCACAAAGACGAGGGCATTGAACCGGAAGATTCGTGTATTCCAAGATTTCAACTTGCTAGAGTTAAACACCCTCAAACATTCTCAAATGTCTATTTATTGCAGGTATTGATGAGCGAATAAAGGCCAAGCAGAATAAAATAATTTTAATAATTAATTTAATTCTTAATGTTTATTAAAATAATTAACTTTTGAAAATTATTTCCAGGGTCAAGAATGGTTAACGTCGTGGATCATTTTAACAGACGACTATCCAGTAATAACGCAATTTGATATTTTACCTCATGTCGATGTAGGGGGTATTTTAGTAATTAACATTCATTTGGAAGTGGAAAAGGTACAAAATGAAAGTTTATTATATTTACTAATTAACAGTATTGAAGAAAATAGAAAAATTTACAGTTGGTAACAGAACAATCAATAGAGGTAATAATATGCATCAGACAAGGCAGAAAACCAACAAGAATAAAAGGAAAGATTACCTGTGAGGAGGAGAAATTAATGTTAAATTTATCCTCCTATGGAAAACATAATGACTCTATAATGATTCCTTATCCAATGCCAGACACCTGGTATATTGCTTTACAAGCCAAATGTTCTTCAAATGGGTATATATTTTATTTAAAATATTTCTCATTAAATAAAGGTATATTTTTTTTTAATTATATTTGTAACGATTAAAACTTCATTGAAAATTAAATTAATTAATTACAAATTAGAATTAATTCAATGTAAATTTTAAAAGTAAATTTTTAACACAGACAACCAGTTAGATGTGAAATGGAGGAAATTTTGGTTTGCCTGAATGTAAAAACCACTCAATGTGTTCCTGTTGATAATCATCCGTGTGGTAAACATGGCGTTTGTCAAGAGACTTATAAAGATCTTTTGGCTTATGCTTCATGCAGTTGTTTTGGAGGTGAATTTATTTTTTTTCCATTGATTATTCTTGTTCTTCTTGATTATAAAATTTATTTAATTCAATAATTTTTTTATTTCAGGATATAAAGGATGGGGATGTACTGATGCAACGGACGTTAATTTTATATCCTCCGTTTTATTAATGACTTTATTACTTACTTTAAGCAACGCTTTCTTCCTGCCAGCTATAGTTTTAGCGATAAAACGAAAATTGTACACAGAAGGCCTGGTTTACTTGTCCACCATGATGTTTTCCACATTCTACCATGCCTGTGATCAACAATTTTTAACATACTGCATTGCCAAATATGAGGTCATATTTAATTTAGCCATTATATTTGCCTTGCAAAAGAGTATGAATTTATTTTATTTATTTTTTCGAATTAAATTGAATTATTTATTTTTTTTATTTGAATTTATAAAAATATATATTTAACGGGAGGTTTTTTTATAGGTTCTGCAATACAGCGACTTCTTTTCGAGCATACTCTCATTTTGGGTGACTCTGGTCTCTATGGCACAATTACCGACTCGATTTCTCTCTGTCTGTCACATGTTTGGCGCTTTGATAATTGCCTTCACTGTCGAATCAAATAGAACTGGTCTTATTAGCATTTTAATTCCATTAGGAATTGGAGTTTTATTACCAGTAAATTTCACATTTTTTCTTTAAATGTTTCAATTTACAAAAAAATTTTATTTTTATAAAGGAAAGAAAGAAATTAATTTTATTTGTTATTTTATTTTAGACTTGGTCGTATATTTATGGCTGTATCAAGTCACGAAAATGTAAAAGACCAAAAAGCACGTGGAAATTCATTGTGGGTTTATTATTAGCATGCATTGGAGTTTTCCTGTTCTCTTTAGTTGAAACTAAAGATAATTATAGCGTAAGGAGTATAAATTTTTTATATATTATGATTAGTTAGTTATTTAATTTATTTAATTACTTCGTTAAATGTTTAATTAAAAAAGAAAAATTTTTTCAGTACGTACACAGTGCCTGGCACATGTTGATAGCACTTTCGCTTCTTTTTCTACTACCACCGGCTCGAAAAGAAGTATATCCTTCCAATAGTTCTGATTCAGTAAGCAGTTCCGATAGTGAGCTTCTTGATCATCAGATTTCTCAAAATATTCCAAGTTTTTCCGTTTTATCGAGTCATGAAAATTTAGTGACATCATTAAGGTAAAAACATTCCAAGTATATAGATATATATTTATAAAAAAAAAAAATGGGCAAATGTTACAATGAGATACCAAAAAATCTGTCTTACCTTTAAGCAATGTTGTGCCAACAGCTTTTATTGTTTAGAGATGCACAGAAATATCTCAAAAATATTTTATTTATTATAAATACTTAACAGTTCCTAAGACGATATACCAAATGTTACATCTATTCAATAGAGAAACACATCACAATTACTGCAAAAAAGAAAAATAATAAAAACACTTTTTTTAAAGTGTACGGCCAAGAGAATGATGTGAAAAGCAAAAAGAAAATTGGTTGGAAAAAAAGTTGCAGTTAAAAGAATTCCATTATTAATTTTTTACAAAATTTTACTTTCAAAAAGATTTTGTATTAAAAAATATTTATTAATATAAAGTTTTCGGCCTTTATTTAATAATTCCAGTATTTTACAAATAATGGAATTCTTTTATTTTTAACATAATAAAGATGGTAATTTTTTGAACGATATTCCGTCTTCATGTGAGATTTTAAAGAAAATCTTTAAAATGCATTTTCAGAAATGTATTTTTAAAATGAAAGTTTTCATCCCTATGGAAAAATATATTAACAGAGTTAGTGAATTATTTTTCAAGAGGAAATTAGAAAAGAAAGCACAAGAAATAAATGAAATATTTTTTTAGGAAATTGAAAAAAATTATTTTCCAGAATTGATCGAATGATTAATATAACAAAAATATTAAAATCATTGAAGGTAAATTAAAAACAAAAAAATTGTGAGTGACTTAAAATATTACAGAGTGACCGGAAAACAAAAAAATAATTAAAAGAGTTATTTTTTTCTTCCAAATGATAAAATTAGGCATTAATTTACTTTGCTTCCAGATTTGATTATTTTGAGCATGGAAATATTATTTCCATTGAATGATATTTTAATGCAATGCAATTAAAATATTATAATCATGTAAAAATAGTGAATAACTGTAGTTTGCTGTCACTCTGTAATGAAGAAATATTCTTGAAAGAAAATTATTTTCTTTATACTTGAAAAAGAAAAGATCAACTTAAATATATTTATAGAAAAAGTAGTATTTTATCGAAAGATTATTTTCCAAACTCACAGTTGCAATACTCAGAATAAATTATGTGATAAAAAAGCATTCTGCAATAATATTATTTTATTAATTTATTGCAGAATTGCTCAGGAGAAGAAAGACAATGTACATATAGACTTATAAAATAATCTCCTCTGCATTTATATTTAGATATATAATTATAAATATTATTATTATCAAAAAAACGGTGCTTTCCAGAATTAGCGATAATTTACCTGTTAGAATATTAATGTTATAAGTTTTTAATTAATCAGTTCAATTGACAATGAATTTATAAATGAAAGTCTTTTCCTCACATTTCCAAAACGAGGACCAACACGATGGAAAGTAAAGCAAAATATTTACAATAGCATAATACTACCATTAGAAGGCTTTATTTTTTTAAAAAGAAATACCAAATTAGTTTAGAAAAATGAAATAATTGAAGACACTTGAATAATAATGAAATTGTTAATTAATACATACTCAAGTTGTATCTTCGATTGATGTATGTTCTAATACCTCTTAAATTAGTAAATTATATACGTATTTCAAAATACAAAAGGTAGTTTAAAAAAAATGTGACAAAAGTCTGTAACATTTAGTCTGTACTTAGATTAAATTTTAAAATTAAGCATCGATTTTAAGGTAGTTCACCTTATTGTTTTTAATTTTAATAGAAGTATTTTTAAAGCAGAAAAATCAAAATTTACTTTTTTTAAAAATTAATTTTAAATCGTCTCAAGGTAATTTTTAGAATTAATTTTCTTTTGACGTAGGTGAACTACATTAAAAAAAATCTTACGCCATCGTTTTAAATAATTATTGATTAATTGTTATGAAAATGAACTTTTTTGTGAGTTGCTCTCGCAAAAAATGATCTTTTTGTCTCGACTAGCAGAGAATAATATTTATGTGAAATAGAAATATACAAAAAAAAAAAAAAAATAGTATTTGCTGAAAAGTATTCTACATGTAACTATATAAGTAGAGATTTATAATAGAAAATCTAAAATTTAGAATTTAAAGCAAAAGCAAAAAAAAAGTTTGTGAAAAAATAGATGTAGAATATTTTCATGCTTACTTTAAAATTATTAAGTATTTATATACTTAATAGTTTATTTGTTAAGTATTTACTATACAGAAACTTTGTTCTAAAAGTTTATTTTTATGGAAAAAAAAGCATAATCAATTTTTTTTTATCTGACAAATAATTAGCGTTGATAATCAGTTTTGTTCTGTATAATTATTCATTTCGGACCAATTTGGTTAAAAGTGGGAAATATTTTTTTAAAATTGGAAATTTGATTTTAGGAGAAGATTATAAAAATGAAATTGAGTGAAAAATGGAAATAATTTCGAATTGTCTGAACAAAACTGAATTTCGATTTAAATATTGGTCAAGAGAAATAATAGACATAGATATATGAATAGAAACATTTTTAATAATGTTTAAATTTATTCAAATTTTATTTATCTTCCATATAACAGAAAAATTGTAAATTTTAACTTTGTTTATGTAATTAATTTACAAATTGTTGTCAAAGTTGTTCGACATTTTAATGACTTAATACTTATAGTCCTTTATTTATTTAAGAGAATCCTTTTGTAGTATATTTTACATTTTATAAGAAGTTTTCTTTTAACACATTATGGTATATTATGTAAAATACGGGTCTACAATGTACCAAGAAAAAAATATAGAAATGATTGAATTTTCTAAAAAAAAAAAAAAAGAATCTAGTAATCATTTTTCTATTTAATTTTGATTCTCATCCTGATTTTGTAATGTAGAAATAATGCTTATTACTTCTTTGTAAATTTTTAAAATATCCCTGTGAATTTTAGAATAATTGCTTAATATTTAAAAATTATTTAATTTAATTTAATTTTACTAAATTACCATTGAATATCACAATCGCCAAGCCAATCGGATGTATTTATCATTTTTGAATATTGTCTCTCTAAATGTGTAATACTTATATTTTGATTGAATTCTTTCAAATTTTTCTTGTCATAAAGCGTTGAATGATAGTTTTTTATTTCTCTGCTAAATATTTTCCATACCTATTGAAACAATTTAAATTATAATTTTAAATTAAAATTTACTTTTAATAAATTTTTAAATAACAATATGTGAAAGATAATTTAATGAAATATTTAATTTACAGAAAGTCCGATACCTCCATCCATTTGTCATTCAGCAAAATTTCAAGATCTGGTCTCTGCTGGAATTTTTGAAGAGAATACAATGCTTCAATTCCGTCGTCAACATTTTGAACTTCATCAAACATATCATTGATCATGTTTTTCAACATATTTTCCAGTTCCATGACTTCGTGCCTGAATTTCGTCATAAATTGGAACCAGGAAATATTGGTGATGTCGAGTGAAAAATTACAGGGTTCTCTAATTTTGCTCAGAATAATGGCAAATGTATTTTGAAGTTCTTCATGATAAATGTCGTATATTTTGCCTTTTGTACCACCAAACATTATTGGACCTCCAACTCTGTAAAGTATTAATTTTATCTTTAATATTATTTTAATTATTTTATTATTTATTATTTATTTTATTTTAATGTATTAAATTTTTATTATATTGCGATAATTATAATTCAATTCATTTTTTTTTGCAGAAAAATAAAATGGAAATGTTATTTACTTGCTGAAAACGACTGATGTGTTGCAGATTTCAATGACGTCGTTGCATCTGTTTAGAAAAGAATCCACGTTTTTAAAAATAGTTTCTTTATCTAAATTCCAATTTTCGATTTGATCGCTGCAGTCCAAGAGAATCTGAAAAAGATGTTTGAAAATTGAAGCAATTTTCAGAAGAAAAATCACAATTGAATGAGAAAGATTTACCTGATCGTAGATTTCAGAATAGCGATTACAACAAGAAATGCAGGTTTCTATCATTAATTTTATTTCAATAGCCTTGTCTTGGAATATATTTTCCAAATTAACGTAATCTTTTAAGAAATTTATTATTCGAATACTCAGCGCTTGATATAGAACTTCAATGTTTTCCCTTTAACATGGAAAATTGTATTTATTATTTTCGGAAATTTACTTTCAATTAATTAATTGACTTCTGTAATATTGCATTTTTTTCATAAATTCATCTCAACTGGATTCACAAAAATTAGAATGAAACGAATTATAAAATAATAAATGCATACGTTATGTTATAAAATGGAGATTCACTTTTTATAAATATCAGTAAAAGTATAATTTTTGAAACGTGAACTTCTATATCATTGGGTTTTTGAATTTCATTACAGGCTTCTAGTAGAATATTTAAATAAGTGATATTTGTAGAAGCTTCTTCTATTCTTAATTTAATTTCCTCCAATAGTTGTTTGAATTGTATTATGCTAGTTGATCGTAAATCTTGCAGTTTATTTATAATTGTAGTCACATTTTCATTCAACATTTGTTGTAAAAGACAATTAAGATTATCATCTGAAAATAATTATATTAGAGACATAAAGTTATTTCCAATTTAGTCAAATTGAATTGGATATTTTACTATATAAATTAAAATACATTTATGACGCCAATAGTCGAATTCATCTGTTATATCATTTAATTCTTTCCGAATAAGTGGCAATGAAATTAAAGCCTCTCGAATTTGTTTAATCCAAATACGTGCAATTTTTTCTAATCTATCATTCAATTTCTTCTCGTCATCGTCATCTTTCTCTGTCTTTTCTTTTTCATGTTCATTAGGTAGAAACGAAAATTCGTCTAATTTTATTTTTTCGATTTCCAGACCCTCTATGGGAATATAGAGAATTGTGAGACCCATTGGCTTGTAAACTTGATCAGTGAGACAAATAATGAAATCATGTAATGAAGAGAATACTTCGTCCTTTGTTACTAACTTCAATAATAGGAAACAACGAAATAAAACAACAAGATAAGATTTTTGTTAAAATTCTATAATTAAATGAAGGTAACAATATAAAAAAAATGACTATCAAGACATTTTTTAGTATTTTTTAATCATAGTTTTCGATGATTATTTATTTGAAATTATTAATTTTGATAAAATTATTTATCCATTAGATAATTTAAAAATAAAAATTCGATGAAAAATAATTCAATGATTTTTAATTTGATGATAATTTGTTTTCTATTGGATAATCAGAACATTTTTTTTCTTCTTTTTCAGATTGATTTTCGAAATTAATTTGAATAAATCAAAAAATAAAATTGTAAAAGGATACTGAAGGGCCATTCATTGCTGCTAAAAGCCACAGGTGCATAAATGTTCTCCATGAATTTTAGTAATGAATTCTCTGTGCTTTCATTGATTGTGCCGAAAATGATATTTGATTGAAAATTCTCAACGGTGTAAACTTGCCAAGGTGAACGTAAAAAATACGTGAGTCCATCACAAGTTTCCGTGGGAAAGTCTAAGCTTGCTTTTAATTCACTTTTGAAAAAAAATATCGTTAAAATAGTATTTTTCGGTTCTTGAAAATATTCTCGAATTATAAGACAACATTCTTCATTCCAATGATAATCGGATAAAGAAGGTAAAATTGTTAAATCTTGCACATATTTTACCTAAAGTGAAAAAAAATTTTTTTTAATTAATAACATTATTAATTATAATTTAATTTAAACAAAAATAAAAAAAAAATTTCCAACAATTGTACTAATTTGAATTCTTTTTTATGTATTTCAGTTCAAAATTATCGGTTAAATTAAAAAATTAAAACCATCAAAAGTTTTACTGACCAACGTATTCAAATCGTCATCAGTAAATACGGGCTTTTCCGGTTCAAGAGGTTCCTTATCTTCTGACTCGGGTGTTTCTATATCACAACAAATTAATTTCAAAGGTAAAGATTATTTAATTAATTTAAAATGTTATTTTTACTTTCGAATCAGAATTTTAAAAAATTAGAGAGTATTTTTATTGATTAATAATATTTGAGATCTTTATGACCTGCAATAGTTTAAATTAGCTATCATCTATCAATCACAAAGAAAAAAAATTAATTGGACATTTTATTTTTAAATTGAAAAATTGATTTGAAAACGACTAACGTAGTTTATAATAAATAAGAATCAGTTGTATAAATATTGATGGAAAATAAATTAAAAATAGACATTGGTTGAAATAAAAATTCACCTTGTCTTCCAAATTCTTCTTCATCGGTATCCATATCAAGATATTCAGTTTGTGGCTCCGGTGCCACTTTTTCCAGTTTTCTTGACCTTTCAGGTCTTTGATTCTCTCTCTTATCACCCATAATTGTGTTTAATTAAAAATTTTCTTTTGAAAATAATAAAATATTTGATATTTCTGCAAGAACGTGTATTTTAGCCAAGAAGTTGATTTACAACTTTGTTGAATCAATAAAATTGTCATAGAAAACAAATCGCTCTAAAATTTAAATTTAAATCAAAAATTGAAAGGAAATTATTACTATATTAAAAATGTTGGAAGGTTTTTTAAATACAAAATGGAAAATTTTTAAATATTGTTCATAATTAATAATTAATAATAATTAATAAAATATAATAATAATTAATAAAATCAATTAAAAATTAAATCAAATGTAAATTAAATGTCTGAATTGAATTAAATGTTTGAATTATTGTAGTATATTTCTTTATAAGAATGCTTTGCATGTGGAATTTTATTCTTCTCTTTTTATGCGCTCATTCTCTCTTATTTACATCGCGCTGTAAGAGATAATTTTTTATCTTAGACAGACATTTACTTCTTAAGGTTATATGTTAGTGGTAACCTACATGGAAAGATTTTTTTTATCCTTTTTAATATTTTATATTTTATTTTTACCCTAATTTATCAAAAGTTTATAGAATTTTTTGGTTTCAATTAAATTAATTAGTTAATTTTTTTGTAGATTCCAATCAAAGATGAAACAACAAACATTCGTTGGACCTATAATTCATTCAAATAAAAATGAAGATTTAATTATACTTGAAGAAGCTGCAGTAATTGTTCAAGATGGAATTGTAAGTAATAATTGTGGATTAATTTATAGAATTGGAAAAATAAAATTTTTCTGTGTTAAAACTTTTTTATTTGAATTAATGAGAAAATTTTTCCTAATAGATTATCAGCGTTCTTCCAAATCCAAAACTTGAAGATTTAGTTGAACCAATTATACGTTTGAGTCCGGGACAATTTTTGATTCCTGGTTTCGTTGATTGTCACTTTCATGCTGTTCAATTACCAAATCTTGGATTGGGCTATGATTCTCCGCTATTAGAATGGTTGGAAAAATACACATTTCCATTGGAAAGAAAATTTTCCAATAAAGAATTTGCTGATCAAGTATTTGACGCAGTTGTGGTAATTTTAATAATTGGTTGTACATTTTTTTTTAATTATTATAAGACAAGTCTATTGCTTGCTTTTTTTAAATTTAGAAACGAACGCTTGCTATGGGAACAACTACTGTTTGTTATTTTGCTTCTCTTTATAAAGAAGCTTCTTTAATTCTTGCACAAAAAGCTGTAAAATATGGTCAACGAGCATTTATTGGAAAACTAAATATGAATTCACCAAGAGATGATGGCTATTACGAATCCGCTGAAGATTCCATCAGCGATACAATTAAATTTATTTCAGATGTGGAAAAACTAAAAGTAAGTGTTGTTACTATCTTAAAAATGATATTGATAAATATTATATAGAAATATTTTATTTTATTTTTTTAGAATCCTCTCGTGAAACCAATATTAACTCCTAGATTTGCATTGAGCTGTGATATGGATCTTATGAAAAAATTAGGAAAATTAGCAATAACTATGGATCTTCCTATTCAGGTATTATAAATAATTCATGTTTAATATTTAATACTTATTTCAAAATTAAATATAAAAAATTCTGCAAAACATTTTAAATAATTCCTAATAGTGTAGACAATTATTTTATTTTAATTAATGTTGTTTTTTTTCAGACACATATTTCTGAAAACGTTGATGAAGTAAAAGCAGTCAGTCAAGTTTTTAATGAATATTTATCGTATGCAAAAGTTTACGATGCTGCTGGTCTTCTTACAAGCAAGGTATGAAATTGAATTACTAATTTTCATTAACACAATTTCGTGATAAAATGTGGAGTAAAAATTGAAAATTAAAAATATGTATGGAATATAAAAAGTAAACAAAAATATAGTGTATATAATTTTTACAGACTATTTTGGCCCATGGAGTTTATTTGACTGATAATGAGCTCAATATTATAAAGGAACGGGAGTCTTCTGTTATTCATTGTCCTTCTTCGAATGCTTGCTTAAAAAGTGGAATTTGCGATGTTCGGAGATTAAAATCAAAGGGTATTAAAATTGGACTCGGGACAGGTAAAACTTTTAATAAATTAGATTTCAAAAATCAACAAAGATTTTTAATTTTACATTTTTTAAATTTATTATAATATTTTAAGTTTAATATTAATTTATTTAATTTTTTAATTTTTTAAAAATTTTATTTAATTTTGAAAAATATTTACTGTACGTTTTTTTTTACTGTTTCGTTTCATTTTTAAAATAATTGAAAACTATTAATATTAAAAATAAAAATTCTTAGATGTTGGAGGAGGACAGAATCCATCTATATTAGACTCAATGAAAGCTGCGCTTACAGCAACAAATAATCTCTCATTTATAAAATCAAATTATCATTCTCTCGATTATAAAGATGTGTTTTACTTAGCAACACTTGGCGGTGCAACTTGTAAGTACGGTAAATTTTTAAAAATCGAAAAAAAATTAGTCTATATAAATATTTTTTTAATAGGTCTTTCATTGGATGAGAAAATTGGAAATTTTGAAGCTGGAAAACAATTCGATGCTCTGCTAATTGATCTAAATGGTCCAGACAGTCCGTTAGATAATTTAATTAGTTGCACACTTCTTGAGAAACTCCAGCGATTTATTTATTCTGGTGACGATCGAAATATAGTTCAAGTATATGTCTGCGGTCGTGAAGTAAAATAAAATCAGAAAATACCTGAATATTTCCTGAAAATTTTGCTTTAAATTCAATTTTTAATTTACTTTTCCTCTAATTAAATGTTTTCAATTCTTTTATCTTGTTATACGTATTTTTCTTATCTATATAATGTATAAAATATATTTAAAAAATTTTATTTGACTGACAAAATTAGAATTTGAAATTAGTAAATTATTTTAGATTTAAATATTAGCGCTTAATTCTGATTGGTTGCCACTGCGCATGCTTAAACTTACCGCGCATCTAGCATAAACTACAAAAAGTATATAGATGTGAAACCGACATAAGAAATAACCGGAAGTTTTGTTAGTCAAATCAACTTTTAAAATAAATTATATATTTTTTTAAAAATCATAAATAAACATTTTGAATTACTAAAAATACGATTAATAACGAATTTTAAGTAAATGATGGAAAAATATTAATTTACCCTCCATTTCTTTGAAAATTGTTTGATTTTCGGTGAAATGGAATTTCCGTAAAAATTTAGGTATTCTCTGATATTATTTAAAAAGTAAAATAAAAAACATCACCTGTACAATTAATTTTTAGTACCTATATACAGCATTTTTTGAAGTTTAAATTGAAAACATTTTTTTTTTTCAGAACTCGTTGAAAGATTTGAAATATTCAAACCGTCAGAGTGCAATTCCGGAACTCTAGTTTCTCCCACGTTGTTCGTTGAAAATTATTGCAAAACTGATTATTCTCATGATGGAAAGTTATTTTACCTGAAATAAAATATTTAATTTCTGTCATGAGTTGATCGAAGAATTAAATTAAGAGTTTAGTATGAGAAAAATTGAAAGACCTTCTATAGGTTTTGTTGAGTGATTGTTCCTGGGTTCATAAGAGCGCTGGCGCGCAAACGTTGAGCGGCCATATTTTCTCTCGTGGCCTCGTTTAAGTCGCGCGGTGGTGCAGCAGTGACAATTTGGAATGAAATTATTACGTCTAAATCAATTACCGCGTGTTAATTAGTAACGAGTGAGGGGTGCGATCATGGCCAAGGGGAGTAACAATGTATCTGGAAGACGGTCACATGGAGGAAAGCCATACGATCCAAACAACGTGAGTAATTTTGCATGGCTTTCGTTTTCATTTCCCTCATTCCCCAGGCCCCCCAACCTGGACCGAACTTGATTTTCCGCAAACGATCATTCTGCATCTTTTATTGATCGAATTATCTTGTGTATGAGTGCTATAGAGGCACTCAAATTGTTTATCATAAATTCTTAATGCATTTGTCTTGAACATCTTTGAAAAAAAGATATTTAATGAAATCCACGCGTAGTAAACGTTGCGCTTGAAGATTCGATAACCTCAATCTTAAAGCAGAGCGTGGCGATAATTTCTCATATTTCAGGCATGTTAACCTTGACTTACTGTTCATATAGTACTTGTAAGATGTTTTGTTCGGTTGTTCTTTTGTAATTTTATTCGGGAATACAATTGGTCGCATTATAATTATACTCATTTTATACTGAAAAAAAATTGTCGCAGTTCAATGAAATGTCTCATGAGGGAGAGGGGCGTTTACAATGATTTAGACATTTTTCATATTATAAAATGAATATTCTTTTGACAATCTGTACAATGGTTTATAACTTAATATTATAGTTACATAATTATTAAAATTTGTCTTTGACAAGTCTAAGTTTTTCCTCAATATTTGCAAGGATATTCTAATTTAAGGACGTGAGTAATTTTTTATTCTAGAATATTCGCTTTTAATTTTTTTTCTTTTTATTTTAAAAACAAATAATAATTGAACAACTTGAAAATAAATTTTTGTCTTGACACAATTTCAGGTTAGAATAAATTTCAATTTGCCTTTGAATGAATGTAATTAATTTTACTTGAATTCATAAATGTTTTAATATTTCCACTCGTCTTTATCGATTTATTGCGTAATTATCGTTGACCTTTATGATAATTAAAAAAAGGGAAAAAGAACTTACAATCACTGTTTTTCTTCAAGATTGTGAATTTAATAGCGTGAAAATAAAAATTGTTAAGGGTAAATTCAAAATTAAAATTTTTGATGCATTTTGATGTTAATTGTTTATTTTTGTGACAAATAAATTTGAATTGATTAATTTTTTAAATTATCTATTGTCTACGCTTTTTAGTCGTTCGTCAAAAAAGTTGCCACAAAGGTAACAGACTTAATACCTCAACGATCTTGGATCAGTAAATGGTTCAACAGTTCCGAAGATAATGGTGATGTGTTAAATAATACTGAAACAGCCGAATGTGAAGAATCTACAGAGGAAATTCAAGAAGCACCGCCAGCAAAACGTCCACGTATACGTATGGATGTAATTCATCCTCCTGGAACGTTTAACATTCAATTAAGAAATAAATCTTCTCTCAATAAAGTCGATGAATCCAAGGAGCATTTTCCTAATCATGACGAAACAGTAAGTTTTTTTTTCTAATAATGTTTCTAAAATTCAAGTAGAAATGGAAAATGAATTAAAATTTCTGTTTGGTGATATTACTAATCTTGACTGTTGATTGACAAATAGAATGAGGATTTCCTCGAACCATTAGCAGCTGGACCGAGTGGATTACGACGCTTGGTATCATCAACCCCAGCTGTTCAAAATGACGTTAGAAATGCAGCAACGCAAAGATCAAATTTAAATTCATTGAATCCAGCTCAAGATAATGGAGTTATTAACGAAGCGGACGATAATTCCGAATCAAGTGAAAGTACCAGCGGGTGTAGTTCTCTAATTCCACAAAATAATAGGCAAGAGGCTCCATCAAATACGAGCTTTGCATCTTCATTCACCAACAAGAAGAGGTTTATGGACGATAATAAAATGAATTATAGTAAGAGTTACTTAACATTCCTTTGTGATTCTCTTTTTAATAATATATTACAGTGATCATTTTTTTCCTTTTTTAGCAAACCATTTGCAGTCGCCAAGATCTCTTTTCTTAGACACAAGCAATCGTGACTCGCTCAGCAGTCGCAGACCTAGTTTTAATTCATCAATTATGAGTAACAATCTTGATCGAACAACTTCTCACGCTTCTCCTTTTTACTCGGGTAATGTGACTTTCGGCGGGGCAAATGCAGCTGGTCTTTACAAACGCACTCGAAGTCTCTTTAATTCCAATAACGAGGTAATTGGTATTAAAATTAAAATTAAATTAAAATTGGTAACTTAAATCATCAAACAATATTAATATAATTAATTTACTTTGTTTTAGTACAAACTTAAAGTTCCCAGAAGAACAAATGTCCAAGTGAAACCTTTCAATAATGGAAATATCGATTCTTCTGGAATGAGTCAAACTGCAAAGAGAATATTAGATGCCCTTGAACATTTCTCATCGCCAGTTTTGGATGCGAAGAAAATTCCAATTAAAAATACGACAAATTTAACAAATTCAGGGGGCACAAAACGACCAAGAGAAGAAGTGGTGGCATCTCCAAGGGTCGGTCTTCGTCACAGAACACAACAACTGATGGTACCAACAGTGCCAGATTTATTGAAAATTAGAAGACGACAGAGATTGCAGGACACAACGCTTGCCGCCAGGAATATCGTTTCTGCTCATAGCGCACCTCCTATTACAACACCTTCCGAATATCGCATTCGGTAAATTTATACACATTTAAAAAATTTCTTATCTTATCAGCTAGATTACACATTTCATATCAGTTTCTATTTTTAGTTTATTATTCCTATTCAGGAAGATGCTTGCAAATAACAATGTAAATTTATAACAAATTTATAAATTTTCAATTGAAATTGCGGTTTTTCTTTTGTTCTCAGAACGGACGCTGATGATGATTTGAAGTTCCGCGGAAAGCTTCGAGTGAAATCAAAAACAAATCCAATGGATGAAGATACTCTGGAACCAGTTAATCTTCCCACAATTGCGTTACCGATTTCAACTCTTCCGCGATTTGACATTGCCCTACCTCAATATACAAAACCGGCTGACAGAAGTACTGACAAAGACGACTCGTTTAAATTTGCCAGTCCGATTAAAGTGACCAGTACCACGAAATCACTATCATCTGTCACTGATTTCACTTTCAGTAGTCCACTAAACGCTACCGCGAAACAAATAGTTGCCAATGAATTGAACTGTTCCTCGAGAACATTAAGCATTGAATCGAACGATTCATTTATGGGTTCTAGTTCTGCTATGAATTTCATGTGGTCCGGTTCAACAGCGGCAAGACCAAAGGAAAAGTCATCATTTAAAGAATCAGTTCCTAATGCTACCTTTAAACTTCAATCTGGAAGTGTTGTTGATTTCTTGATGGAATTTAACAGTAGACCAGAGGAAAGTGAGAAACCATCAGGATTCGACCATGAGATAACAATTGAAAATGAGATTCAGATTTTACATCCAGAACAGAGAGTAAGTTGGGAATGTTCGGATTGTTTAATTAGAAACGATAATACAACACATTGCATAGCTTGTAAAACATCTAAGCCGGGTATTAAAGTTAAGGAACCACCACGTGTTTCGACAGTCAACACCTCACAACTTAAACCTATTGAGAACGATTGCTTCGGCTCGCAATTCAAATTATCGTCCGATCAGTGGGAATGTGACAGTTGTTTAGTGAGAAATAAACAATCAGCTGATAAGTGCATTTCATGTATGACTCCAAAATCAGGAGGAAAAATTGCCAATCCTGGAGTTGAATTGGATCTTCTAAAAAAATTCAAACCCTCTGGAGATTCTTGGGAGTGTTCTGGTTGTTTGGTACGAAACAATGGAAATGTCACCACTTGTCCATGTTGCTCTACCGCAAAACCCGACCAAAACAATTCCAAAAAGGATCTGAAACAAGAAAATAATTTGCAATTGAAATCCTCATTCGATGGTTTCAAACCATCGAATAGTACTTGGGAGTGTCCATGCTGTATGGTTCGAAATGCAGATAACGTCACCGTGTGTCCATGTTGTAAGGCCGTGAAACCAGGAAGCACAATCTCCAGCTTGAAGAAACCCGAAGAGAGCACTCAATCACCAGTTCTTGGATTTGGTGACAAGTTTAAAACACCCACAGGTTCATGGAGTTGTGATTCATGTTTAGTGTCGAATAAAGCCGATGCTACCGAGTGTATAGCTTGTACTAGTGCAAAACCAGGAACACAGAAATCAACCACCGGAAGCAGTGGTTCCACTCTTCAATTTAGTTTCGGTGCACCACCAAAGGATTGTACTTTTAAATTCGGTATCGATAAGGCAGACGCTAAACCCGCAACGTCAGAACCATCAACTGGATTCACCTTTGGAGTGAAACCTGCAACAACCAGTACAGAGAAATTTTCCTTTGGCATTCCAAATACTGATAAAAGTACAAGTGAAACATCAAATACAACAGGTTTTACCTTTGGACAGAAAAATACCGATGATTCGGTAGCGACCACAAAAGATGATAAACCGACATTCACGTTCGGTATTCCAAAAACGGAGGAGAAGAAAGAGGCAGCTAAAGTTGAACAAGTTCCAACTACTGAAAACACAGAGAAAAAGGTTGAGAAGAAGGTTGAGACTTTTAGTTTTGGAGTTCCAAATTCTACGGAAACGGCAAGTGTCACAAGTGGTTTTAAATTTGGTTCGAAACGACCGGCTGATGATAATGATGATAAAGTGAAGAAAACTGTTTTTGGAGAATCAACAACAACGACATTAAATTCTCCATTTTCTACCGCAGTGACATGCAGTCAGTCTGTTAGTTCCACTCCGAGTTTTTCGTTCACATCTCCTACGAGTGCTCCGGTAATTTCCGCTCCATCGTCCGTGACAGCAACAACAACAGCAGCAGCAACGAGTCTTCCACAATTTGGTAACGCGACTTTTACCTTTTCCGATCAGAGCAAATCATTGCAACCAACAACTTTACCTAGCTTTGGAGTTCAACCATCGACGACAATCAATACTTTCTCGTTCGGTGGAAACAAAACAGCCGAGCCAACAACTCCGGCGGAAAAGAAAGCATTTCTTTCTTTTCCCACCACCGCTTTTGGATCACCAAACAACACTCCCGCTCCATTTGGAAAGAGCGAACCAACAGCCCTTCCGGTATTTGGAAATTTAGAAAAGAAACCTCTTTTCGGAGGACAGGAGAAGTCTCTTGGTTTTGGCGACAAGGAAACAAAACCCACATTTGGAACTCCAGACAAACCAGTTATAACCATGGATAAGCAAATAACAAGTATTTCTGGTTTTGGTACCAGTAATACAGCGCCCCCACCACTATTTCCATCAGCGACACCATCATTTGGCGCATCAACAGCGCCATCGCCTTTTGGATCATCGGCGCCAATTTTCGGTAATAATGCAATATCCAACAACACGTTTAATTCACCATCGGCAACGAGTGTATTTTCAGCAACAAAACCAAATGAAACGGACAATGCGGCTCCTCCACCGCCGCCGGCTTCGAATCTCTTCACCTTTGGCTCATCGACACCATCAAGTAGCGGTGGTTTTAATTTCTCGACGGGCAATTCCACGGTACCACCAGCAGCAACACCAGCAGCAGCACCAAAAGCTCCGGTCTTTGGTTTTGGAGCTGGTGCAAATACAACGCAAGCTGGCAATAGTTTTGGTGGAAGTACATTTAGTACGTCGTCAGCTGCTCCAGTGCAATCTGGTTTCTCGTTCAATGCACCAAAACCCGAGGTGGTACCATCAGCATTTGGACAAACTGTACCGCCGCCAGCATTTGGTGCGACACAACAATCAGCACAGCCATCTTTCTCAGGAGCAGGTACATCAAATGCTGGATTCAATTTTGGAAGCGCTGCACCAACCGCATCTAGTGGGGGATTTAATTTCGGTGGAATGGTATGTTTACCTCGTTTACCTCCTTATGAAGAATCATAAAAAATTTTTTAAGAACTCAATATTTTCGTATTTTTAAACATAGAAAAATTTACACATTAAAAGTGTTGCAATGCAAGTGTTTGTGCTTTTGTGTTTTAATTTTGAATTATTCAAACTGCATTTTAAAAGGAAGATATAATTTTTTGACAGAAAAGGTAACAAAGTGAAAAATTTGATAAACGCTGTTCCATATTTATCCAAATGCAATTTTTAATTATTCAAACTGTTCAAAATAATTTTTATTTAATTTTTTTTTAATTTAAAAATACGAAAATGTCGAGTTGGTGTAAATTTTGTTGAACTGTTCAATTGTTCAATTCTTCTCTAAAATCTAACTTATTTTAATAAGTTGCTTAATTATTACGTATTTAGTTAAAAATTACGTAATAATAAATGTGTTTTCGTTTCTTCTTTTTTTGTTTATTTTTTTGTTATTTTTTTTATATTGTTTTTTATTGTATGCAGTGAATATTTAATTATGTTAATATTCATTGCCAATAAGTTTGTTTTCTACTGGAAAATTTCTTTTCCAATTTTGATAATTATTTAATCAGTAAAATCTTTAACCTTAATGTGTTTATTTTGAAGATAATTTTCATTAGGTGCAATATTGAAAACATATACGCATTGAGGCAACTTAAAATTTGTTTTGTTTTTTTTTTTTTAAATTAGTTGTCAATTTAACAAAAAGCTTATAATAGAATAAGTAAAACAATGAGATTCGTTTGTTACTTTTTGTTCTGTTTTCTCAATAGTTTGTAAATTATTCTTATTAAGAAATTTAAAAAGAATACTAACAGAAAAAATGATTAAAAATATTTACAACTATTTGTAAATTTTGTATTTCAAACTGTTATGTACAATAAACAGTGAAGGTATTAAATAATAATATTTACGTTTTGTTTACATTTTGTTTTGTTTTTATACCTATTTGCTGTATGCTTTTTTCATTTTTTAAAGTAAGAAAATGTTTTTACCGCAATCAACGTAATTGAATTTAACTTTGCATTTAATTAAATAAGTTTGTGTAAATTTTAATTAAAAATTATTTTTTTTAATTTTATTAAATTAAATTGAACAAAATTTGTGTAATTTTGAATTATTTCATAATGATTTAAAAAATATTAATAGAAAACGATTGGAAAATTTCTCTTAGAATTATAGAATTGTTTTATTATTTTTTCTATGTTATATTTATAATTTATTTATATTTTTAGAATCAACCGTCAAATCCAGCACCGCCAACTGGTGGATTCAATTTTAATGCTCCAAATTCAGTGTCATTTAATTTCACTGGTGGAAATCAACCAACAACATTCAAGTGAGTACCTTTCTTATTATTTATTTCATATTTTAATTATTTTGAAAATATAAAATTGAATTGAAATTATATTCTAAGGATTTTAAAGTTCTTATTTCAATTTTTAATTTGTTTTTTATTATTAAGAAAAATTGTTTTTTTACCTTGATACAATTTAATATAAAGAACAATTAAACTTGATTCTATTTATTTTGTTTTTGTGAAATTTAATTTTAAAATCGTCTCTTAAATATTTTAATGTCTGTTCACAGCGCTACACCAAAATTACCACAAACTCAACGAAAAATCAAAACAGCGAGAAGGAGAATGCCACCACGGTAGACAAGAAAGTTCATTGACTAAGGTGTGGCAAAAAAAAAGTCAGGTGCGTGTATTGTGTCCGCATTTATAAACAGTAAAAAAACAAAACAAAACAATAGACCATGTTTGGCGGATCAACTTTTCTCGTGATGGAATTTTAAAAAAACAAAAAGATTTTTTGAAAATTAATCGCGTCGAGTTGGTGGTACTTCAAGTAGCTTTTGTATTATATTTGTGTTGATGACTCGTGCTTCAGTACTACCGGCCTGTGTGTTCCAGAAAGAGAAAGAAAAAAGACGACAGCGAAAGCTAGATCTAGCGATTTAAAGAAGCAATGAAACATGAAAAAAAAGAAAGAAATAAAGAAAAAAGATACGAACGAAAGTGCGCTAAAAAGAACGAGCAAGAGAGAATTTTGTAAATTATAAATTATTTAATTATATTATAGCAACAAGACGATGTTTTTGAGATTGAACATTAGTAGTCAGTTTTAGCCAGAAAAAAACACGAATTAAGGGAAGGAAAAATTCCGAGACCAGGACTTTGCTGCAAACAAAATTTGCGATAGTGCAAAAAAAAATATTCGATGAAATAGAGATGTTAATTTTGTTTTCAAGGACCGCTTCGAGATTCGTGTGCAATCAATGTTAGCGGGGGATAAAAAAAAATCTCAACCTGCTCAGGTAAGTATAAGTCCTTCATACTGCTCGCAAAACGTGAGTTTCCACTTTCGGGGAAAATGCTTTATATATTTCCTCTGCTGTCCCCCCTTAAAAACCCCCTCTCCGTCTCGTAATTATAATTATTATCAGGCCTTTCGTTCAATAATTTTTTTTTTTTTTTTTTGACTGATCTGTGATTAATGCTCTATTCTTTACCTCTCGTACACGAGACATTTTTGTCTGTACAGTTTAGGCGTTGAGCGAAAAAGCCTCGACATTTTTTAACAAAAATATAAAAACACGAATTTTCTCGATTCTCGAAAAACAAGCGATTGCTCCTTCTCGAGAGGAAAGGAAAATTCCTCTCATAGTCGATGTATCTTAAAGAAAAAGAAAAAAAAACCCGTAAAGTTGTGAGTAACGTGAAGCGACTGTATATCACAGTGGAATTCCACTAAACGTGTAGGAACATAAACTCATAAAAAAAAAAGTTTACTATATTATATATATTTTAGCTAGGATCTCGGGAACGGCCCTACAAAATCACGTAGCGCCGATCCACGAACGTTGTAAGATATACGTTAATTTAATTAAAAGAAAAACAAACAAACAAACAAAAATGGCATTCGGATAGTACAAAAGACGATGAAAAAAAAACACGATTACGGAAAAATGTTTCCGCTTGTTTACTTGAAATTGTATATTTTTTTTATATCCTTAGGAAGTAATCCTATAAGAGAATAATTACTGAATGCCATTTTGCTAGGCTTGTATCTTGATTAATAATTAAGAATGCTGTGTATTTTATCATAGTATGAGTGAAATTAAAACAAACGGAACTGAGAAAAAAAACCGTGACTAAAATTACAATCAATTATTTAAAAAAAAAAACGGGGCTTCTAAAAATGAACTCTTACTCTTGTTTAAAATTTAAAGAAAAATATACGTTCTCTTATTTAATAAAAATTTTTCTTTTTTGAACTAATTTTATCAGGGTCGCTATTAATCTTGATTATTTAATAGAGCGTATGACTACAATTTTTTTTTTATATTCTGATTCTGATGAGAATAGTTATTTATCGGATCATCTATTTTCGCATGGTGTCCAGATACTTAGTATTTAAGTGAATATTATGATTTATTTAGCGCTATAAAATTTTTCAGTTTATAGTAATTCTTTATATAATTTTAAATTACTTTAATATGAGGAAAAAAATGATTTCAGTTATATATATTTTTTTTATCTGCGAAAAAAAAATTAAGACACATGTTACATTTACATTTAAGATCTTTATCGATATGATACAGAAATGATTGATTTGAATAAAGTGTTACTTATCTGTAAAATATTACATTTTTTTCATATATTTTTTTATTTATTTTGTTTTTCTAAAAAAAAATTCCTTTGAGTTCCCAACGTGTTGCACGTTGAAAATAAAAATACCTTGTAATGATAAATTGTTATTGTAAAGTTTTTCCATATTTTTATCATTTTGGTATGAAAAGAAAATTTTTTGGTTTGATAAATTGTAATTTTGATTACATTTTTTGTGCGTGTCGGCAACTCTTTTTTTTTCTTTCTAGGAAATGAATAATTTTAATAATTTTTTATACTATTGTTCCATTAAAAGTTTCTTATTTATAAACAATATTTTAATATTGAATATTTTTCATAAAAAACTATTGTGTATTTGATGCAATATTATTTGCTAAATACAAAATAGCTAATTTTTTAAAAAAATTAATTTTTAGAAGAAATTATTTTCAGGTGAAATTATTTAATGATAAAGTCTTTACATTCATTGAAAGTTTTTTTTTAATTTAGAAAAATTTGTTTTGTGAAATAAAAGTAAATTATTTAAATTATTAATAGAGAAAAAAATTCAACTACAATAGAAAAAAATTAAAATATTGATTACATAGAAAAAAACGAGGTAAAAAAACAACAGCAAATATTAAAATTAAAAATTGCAAATAATGAAATTAAAATTTAAATCTGGATACCATGTTTTTGAAATGAAACATTTGGTCTGGATATTTAAAATATTCTATAAATTATTTTTTTAAAACAAAATAAGTCGTAATTTTATACAAGTTTTAATTTAATATTCATATTTTCTTATTTATGTGAAAAATTATTAATTTCCATTTTTATGTTGACATTTTTTTTTTTTTTTTTTGACAGGGTTTGTAAAGCTGTGAAACAATGGGAAATTTTTCTTTACAGTAGAAAAATTGCAGAAGTTTAGTTTTTACGTGCAAAGAGCAATCCATTGAGTGATAATGTTAAATATTTATAATAAAATAAAAAAAAAATGCAAAAACAAAAAAAAAAGACTTAGAAATTAAGAAAGAGAAATTGGATGATATTGAGAGTCGCACACAATTCTTTTTAGAAGTCCCAAAGGCAGAGTAGTTAGGCAATGGTGATTAGGCGAAAAATTAAAAAAAAAAAATGTTTCGCCTTTCACTTCTTATTCAAGATTAAGCTAGTTGTATAATGTTATGTCTCTAGTGTTGGCTTAATTCATATTGACAGTGGCCAAAAATAACTCGGCACATGATCCACAACTCCGCCATAATCTAGATGTTTAAGTACAAAAACTGTTAAAAATTTTTCCAACGAGAAAAAGTTTTCAATTTTGTAACATTTAATTTTTTAAATTATTCAATTTTACTGCGTGATTTTATTTTCTATAGAAAAAAAAGAAATGTTTTCAATTAAAAATATTTTTTATTCTCTATTTTGCGACTATTCTTTTTTGTACTTTGTGATATCGAATTTAAAAATATTATTTTTAAATGACAAATAATATTTGATAAATTTATTGTTCAACAATATTGAAAACTTTTTAATGAAAGTGCTGTCGTGTAGGTTTTTTTTATTTATTATACTTAAAATAAGCTCGAGTCTTATACATTACTCCCACAAAGAAATTTCAATTTTAGAATCATATTTTTTCTTCTTTAGAAAAAAAATCAAATTTGAAAAATTGAATATTTTATTTAGAATTGTTTTGAATTTTTTTGTTGGAGTGATGCCTGTTTTTTTTTTTTTTTTGGTGAAGATGAATTATTTTATGGTCTGGTCTCGAATCCAATACTCTTAATAGTCAAATCGAATTTATAGTAAATTTCTAAAGAAAACTCTAAGTTACCAATTGTTAATGTTCTCAATAATCGTACAAAATATTTTTAAATGGAAGTGCATTATTCCTTCATTATTATTTATTTTTCTCTTTTACTATACACAATTTTTTTTCTTTTTAAAAAAAAATATAAATTTTAGGAATCGTAATATTACATTCGACTGTGCTTTTAGTTCTTCAATTAACATAAATATTACTGATATGTTGATTTGATGAAAATTGTTTTAAAAAATTTCTTTTTTTAATTTTAATCTAATCAATTTTAGAATATTTTCCAAAAATTCTATATATTTTTTTTAATTATACTTTTCTATTTTCTAATGACATGTAAAATTTTTTTTTCTTGTTAAATAATTGTACTTCCATTTTCGTCCATTTTGACATGCAATAATTTTAAGTTTATTGTAATATAAATAAAAAAAATAATAATAATAATGCAAAAATGAAAATGTGTAAATGGTAATACAATGAAGTAAAATTGCGCTGAGTTTTTTTTGAATGTCTTACTGTCTTACACCGTGAACATTCTCTAGCAAGGCTGTGTCTATAAAGAAAAGAAAAAAAAGAATCCTATTATCCTGACAGGAAAATGAATTTCCAAATTGATCGATATGTGCGGACTACGTATCGATCTGCTTCGCAAAGCGATGCATTTTTTTGCTAAAAAAAGAATATGTATTTTATGGCCTTAAAAAAAAGCGCATCACGTGTACGTGACGTTAAATCATAATCGACTATTCGAGAAAGCGTATTGGAATTGTTTTGTAGCATTTTATACTCTCCCATTGTAATACGTTTTTAATATAGACATTTAAAGAAAAAGCAGTCACTCAGAAACGATTTTAAATGATTATAAAATAAATGATCAAATGATGCTTTATAAATTTTGCACACTCGAGATTTTTCGATTCTAAAAATGCAATATTGAGAAATTGTTTTTATTTTTCAAACTTTGATTTTTCGCTTTAGATTAAAAAAAAATTTTTTTCTCAAAATTATTTATGTATCGAAAATTTTTGAGTGTATTTTTAGATGGCATCGCATAATCAGAGGCCTTATTATGATCATGGAGTCGATCGAAAAAAGAAAAAAAACCCGAATCAATACGAATTTTCACAAATGTGCATCGATAGCACTTAATCATATTTAAAAGAAAAGAGAGTTTGTTATGAAATAAATCCAATGACTGATTGTAACTAATTAAATAATTGAGAGAATGTTCACTGTATGCTTCCGGTGCTGTGGGAAAGACAAATTGAAACGTCTCCACAAGGTGTAATGGTACATAATGTCTAAAAAAAAATTAAACTGATGTTTCTCCACGAGAAAGCAATGAATTTTTTTCCCTAGAAATAATTTGTTGATTTTTTAGTTTAATTTATAAAGGATCTATAATACAAAATTATAGAATCTATTATAGTGTGTGTTCAGTAGAACAAATTCTATTGGAAATTAGATTTTTCACGAAATAAGAATCATGAAAAGTAGTTTAATTTCTTTAAAAATGTTTAAAAAAAAGGCGATTTTTAACAATTTAAGAAAACTTTCGAATCTATTGAAATTGATCAATAGAAAAATATTTTACATCGATTATTGAATGTTTATTGCAAATAAATATAATTTTTTCTTTGCATGTAAATCGAAAGAAAAAAAAATTGTTATACATTATTTTTTTAAACAAAAAAAAGAGAAGGGTGATTAGGCAAATACTATCCTCGTCGAGAAACATCACGTTAGAGTATTAGATTAATATTATAATTATCACCATTATCCTCTGTACCGATTATATTTAGAGTATACAAGAATACCATGGAAGTTGATTATATTTTTTTGTTTGTAATTTTATTAATTTAGACAGTAAATTGATTTTTAGGGAGAAAAAAAAATTATCACCTAAATGTTCGGAGGTTTGGACCAAAGAATTTTTGCAATCTTTGCGCATTAAAGTACGACATTTTTTCGCGGGTCCTTTTTCTATTTTTTTTTTTTTTAGTTTTCTTTTTTTTATAATAATGTACGTGTACAAATCGAATAATAGGAATATTAAATAACAAAATAAAAAAATTGCGTTAGTGTAATAGAAATTCTTTGGATCATACCGAAAAAGTGAGAGAGAGAGAGAGAGAATGTAAGAGAAAAAAAGTGTGTGAGAGAGTGAGAAAGATAAAAAAAGAGTGAGTGTGAGAGAGAGAAAGATTAAGAAATGTATGAAATTTAATAAATTGATCTAAAGTAGATAGATATTATTTCTTGGGGTTCTTAATTAGTAAATGATGTTTTTTATTAATGAATTTCTCTCTTTTTACTTCGCTCAGAATTTCTGTAATATCTGGCTCACTCTTTGACAGTTCCTCAATGAAATATAAAAAAAAGAAAAGTGAGAAGTATTTTTCCATTGGATTTCTTCATTCTCCAGAACCTTAAATTTTTTTTCTCTACGATTATTGATAATTGCAAAATAGATGTTTTTTTTTTTTTTGTAAATGATGATAAAAACATCGAATCGAGGAAATAAATACTCAAAAGTTTAATTCATTTTAACCATTATATTCGGAAATAAAAGTTCAATAAATACTGAATACAGTGACCAATTTTCATTAAATGTTTTAACTTTTGTTTTTGCCACAAGGCCTAATATCAGTGCTCTTTGCGTTCTTGGTTTTGAAAAAAAAATACTTCAAAGGAAGAAGTCCATTAATAAACAAGTACGCACGTCAATATTTGCAAAAGGCATAAAATTATCGTGTAAAAGCATTTCGTATAAAAAAGGCGTTTTTTCTTTTTCTATTTCTATATTATGTATTTTTAATAAGAAAAAATGCGCATCAAATCCAAGGAACGTAGCTCGCGATTTGGTCCCTCTCTCGTAAAACAGTTATCAGCTGTTATTTACAATAATGTTCTATTCAAATTTTTTTCTTTTTTTTTTTTGTATTTTCCAAAGTACTCTGTACAAGATAATACAAGACGCGAACATGGTCATAATAATGTATTATACGCGAGAGGTCAAAGAGACATTGAATGCGAGTGAAAAATTGATGAAAAGCACGCACAACAGCAGGAATTTATGAAGAAACTGTATTAAAACTTGTGGCACGATGTTTTTTTTATTCCAAAAATTTATAACAAAAAAGAAAAAAAAACCAATGATCATTGAACTAGTTTAAAATGCCACTTAATCAATGGGATATGAAACATTGACACGTATATAACATAGGTAATACAAGACGACGTGGACAAGATCAGATATACAATTTGACACGTATATAACATAGGTAATACAAGACGACGTGGACAAGATCAGATATACAATTTGGTACAATTCGAAGTTAAATTGGCTTGTTTTCTATTTACGTGTTTCCTTTTTTTTGTGTCGTGACTGAATGTATCTTGGATAGGCCGCACAATCCCGGAGAGGTACGCATTAACTAATTAATTAATATTATTATTATTATTATAAGACTCACTGGCTGTCACGTCGCTTACAGCCCGAGCCTCTCCGGGTAGCCCAGTCATTTTTTATTTATTTTTTTTTTGTTTTTTTTTCACTATTTATATCACTTCTATCAATGATATTATAATTTAGGTACAATCTTAATTATTCAATATTAATGAGAATATTAATAAGTATGTTTTTTATTATTATTATTATTTTTTTTTTCATGAATTAATTATAGGTTGTAATAATTATTTTATAAAGTCCCTTACACTAAGAATCATCAGACATGAAGGAATTTTGGGATTTCAGCTCCTCTAGCGTCCGAATTTGTTGACGGAGAAACAATATCCTGTAACGATAATTGAACAAAAATGTAATTAGTGTTTGAATTCTCAATTTTTTTTCTTTTTTAATTTAGGGCCTTCAAGAAAATAAAAATTATTTACCTCTGTTCCTGCAACGTCGCTTGAATTTCTGTCAACCTGACTATAGATCGCGCAGTTTTTAATTCTGCGGATACACGTGTGCATTGTAAACTGCCCATTGTATGTGCTTCTTCACTAAGCTTTTGCGCCTGAAATTAGAAATTTTTTAAACGTAAACAATAATTTCAATCAAATATTTAAATTACTATATAATGATTATTTTAAAAATATTTTATTGAAAGTATCGTCAAAAATATTATCAGATATAGAGGAGAAAAATACGGTTTAATTTGAATTCAAATTGAAATTACCTGTTTTTCTAGAATGTCTGCGGGAAAAGCACGTACATGTTGAGTTAAATCTTCTCGATAATGATTTGCGAGTGAAGGCGTGAGGGAAGGCGTCAGAGGCGGTTGAACTCTAGATAATGCTTGTAAACCACCTCCATTACCTAAACTTCCTAGTGAACCTAATGTACTTAATCCTTGTAACGAACTGAGACCTTGGACACTAGAATTCGTAGCCCCTGGACTCGCTACTATAATTAAAAAAATCCATTAAAAAAAAAATGTAAAATATTAAAACAAAATTATTTAGATAAGAGTTTTTCTTACTTTTTCGAACGTCAACACAGTCCTGAGTCTCCGAATGTGTAGGAGTTGGTGGACCTTCACTAGTAACATTGCCACTAGTGTCAACTTTTAAAGGAGCCATAACGTCATTCGACATATTGGATCGTTCTCCACTTCCCGATTGCTGAAGTAGATTAAAATTCTTCTTATGTCATCGATTAATCATTATATTACAAACCTATATTTGTAGAAAATAGAATTTAAGACAATAAGAAAAAAAGAATTTACCTGTCTGGATAACATAATTGCAGTTTGAAGGGTTTGAAGAGCTTTTTGAGGGGTGATGTCAGGTTGTTCTTTGCTGCCAGTAATTTGTGACAGAAGTCTAGGTAAATTTGCGAGTGATACCGGTGGACCTGGAGCATTGCTATTACCATGTTGTTGCGTTGGAGATGCTAATTTACCAGGTGCTTGAGGTATCGTTGACGGGTGTGACGTTAATCGAGGTAACGCTATAAAACCGATAGATTAAAACTTATTAGAAATCTAACTAAAATTAAAATTTTAGGTTACTAAAGCTAAAATTTCTAATAATGAGGTAAAAATTTTAAGATGGATAAAACGTACCTGTAGCTAGCAATACCGGCCCTTGGGGAATTTGATCGTGAACATTAGATGTCAATGGTTCTGAGGTGGGTGTAGAATCACCGGGAGAGATGTCCATGTCTTGTGTTTGACGTTCCACTCCCAAGTCTTCTCTGCAGGAATCTCGTTCTTTCTCGCGCTCTCTTTCTCGTTCCTTTTCTCTTTCACGTTCTCGTTCACGAGACGAGACATCCTCTCGACTGCTATTCCCACTGCTACTGCTACATGAGACCCAATATTCGCGCTTGTCAGTTTGCCGTGATGATTTACCATCTCGCGCACTACTGGCACTGCTGTTTGATCGCGAGTTGGAATGTTTATCGTGACCTAATAAAAAAATCGATTGAAAATCTAATTTCCCAGATTGAAATTCCTCAAAGACGAGAAAAATTTTTTAAAACACTTACTTGACCTACTGGAGTAGTCATTGGATTGACGTTGACGACTATCGGTTCGAACAATCCATTCTCTCGGCTTTTCCCACTGTGAAACTTCCGTTTTGCAATTGTAATAATACTTCTTTCCTGATGAACTCATATGCTCCGACCAGTCGCCAAACCTGGCCGTACGTTCCATAGTTCCCCGTTCATCGCCACGTTTGTCCTTTAAATCAAATTTCATTTCAATTGTGAATGATTTTGATAAATGAAAGTTATTTAAATTCAAAAAATACAAACCTGACACGAATTATGCGTTGGCTTCCGTTGTGAAGACGATTCTCTAGATGAGTTTGAAGATATTTTTATAGGATGCAAAATCTATCAAATTAAAAAAACATTAGTCTTTATTAACAATCCTGTTCTTTCTTTTTAACTTCAACTGCAATCTTTACAAGTTCTTAACGTTTTGTCTAATAGAAAAATTTGATTACAAACCAATAACAGAAAGAAAAAACCTTGATGATAATTCCAAATAGAAAACACCAGGTATATAAATATGAATAAATGTTTTTATCAACTCTCAAGGACTAGGACCACCATTTCTCTTATCCTTGTACCTTAATAGATGATATTTCGCTTCAAGAAGGGGGAAAAATTAACAAATCTTACCTCTCCACTGCTCCTATCATGATTGGTCCTGTGTTCCGAATCCCTGCTTTCGCGGCTCCTCTTGTCTTTTGGAGATCGTGCACAATCTGAACAAACAAACAAAATTTATCACATTAGTAAAATTGACAATTTAAATACAGTGGAATCTGATTAAAATTCGTATTTCAACTCTAATAGTAAAATATAACAGTAATTAAAAGAGAATCTCACCGGAATACTTGTCCCTAGAGGAGGATAACTTATAGTCTCTGTTTTCTCTCTCCTTCTTGTAAAGAGGTTTACTGGCATAATTACGGGGGCTGTCACGATCTGCTCCCATACCCATTCCCAAACCTCCGGCTGGACTGTACGAGTTACCATTCGGGGAATCTCGCATTCGCCCCTCGTAACGACTATCCGACGTGGTCGACGAGGAGTAGCCACCCTTAGAACTACTGTATTTTGTGTTCTGCAAAAACAATTCACAGCATAAAAATTATTATCAAAACATTTCAGACACTGTTGTACAAGAAAAATGACGAAAGAGATTCTCACAACGTAAAAATATAAACAAAACAAAAAATTTCGTTTTCTTCTTAAATATCAATTATTTATGAAAAAAATAACATTTAAATCATGAAAAAAGTAAATTCAGCACATTGTAATAATTAAAATGTTAATTGTCGGAAATTTTTTGAGAAATTGTGTCATGAAACAAATACATCAAATATGAGACAATTAATATTTAATTAAATTTGTTTTAAAATCATGAAATAAATATAAATTTCATATAGCAAAATGAATATTTGTTTCTTCACAACTTTTCAAGAGTTTACCTGCAACAATAAAAGGTCAACAGAAGTATCTGGGTTATTGATTTTTACAAAAAGTGAGGTTATGTTTACAAGAAAGGATCTAAGAAATAGTAAAAAATTAATGATAAACTGATCGAAAAAGATGTAAAAAAACATGAAAAACATAGAAAACGGACAAAAACACAAAATTTGATGATGCAGACAGTAGAAAAAGGAGAAAAACAAAGTCGCTAGAGATGAAATTGGCACTAAGGAAACTTTGAAAAAAAATTTACTAATTCAATCTTGAAAAACATAGTAAAAACATCATTTTTTTAAAATACTTTTCTGAAAAATTGTAAAAAAAACAATCAATTAGAGTATTTACCATGAATTATAGAGTTTTTTCAAAGAAAATTGCAAGAACAAAAAAATAAAGCAAATTGTTTTCTAGCATTAAATATAGGTACTTGATATTGAAAATATAACAAAAAATTTAACAAAAATATATTCAAACAAATAGAAAAATGTTAAATGTTAATAATTTCATCCCGAACAAAACAATATTGTAAATGAAAAAAATGAAAAGCATTTCACGAGATAAATCGTTAACAGAACAATAAAATTGGTATATTTTACCGGAGAACAGTTTTAAAACAAATTTTTTTCGATATTTTGACCCCATAATTGAAGTTTCTAATGGTAAAAAGGCAAGAAGTAATGTTAAAAAAAATTGTCGTTTATAAAGTTTGTATGATATTGAATGGTTAGTGGTGGGGAAATTATTAGTCAAAAAATGAGAAAATGAGCTGAAAATGAGAATTACGTTAATGGAAATATGAAAATGAAGAATAAAATACGTGTGACAAATGATTCGTGTTGTGAGATGAAGCCCCCCTCCCGATCCCGTGGCACCCAGAAAACACCTTTGATATTTACCTGATAGGGATGGGCCTGGTGTTTGTCGAAGTACCTGTAATCATAGAGAAAAATTGTCAGTTAAAGAGAAAAAAATAATTGGGCTTTCCTCGATGGATGTTTATGAAAATCCATCACGGAAAATAAACCCGGGAATGGCGGTGATGATAGCTGGTCGGACAGACGGACGTCGTGATCGGTGAGGTTGGTTGTCAGGATCAAGTATTTGACGAAGAGCCCTACCCATCGCTGATCCTTTGTGGTTTCCTCGCATGCATTACCATCAATGCCGGTGTCTAGGGAAAATTCGCGGCCTCGGAGGTTCCCTTTTTGTTCGGTCAATGTCATAAAAACAACATTAACGTTTATTTAACAGTCAACTTTCTTTCTACCCGGACGCCATGTCACATACGTGATTCGTTCTCTACCCCGGCCGCAACGAAGCCGTGCTAATAGAAAAAAGCACTTCCTTAACGTCATTAACCGTTTCACTAGACAAGTCACATATATATATATAACATTACTCCAGGGACGACGATAGATATTTGATCTTGAAAAATATTTTTAATTTTTTATTATTCCTATATTTTTTCAATATTTTTTTCTATTAAGTTTGATATTATTGTCTCTTAAGTGCATTATTTATTTCACTGAATTGAAAATAATTTTTTTATTACCATTAAATGTCTAAAGAAAAATTTCCAAACACATATCCCGGGTTTTTTTAATTAATAGTACGTTACACATATTTCTGACAATAAGAAAATGTTCCTCCGTTGTATTAGTCAAAAATATAAAGAGAACGTCGTTTTTTCAAAATCAAATCAAACACATTTTCATGTAAGTAATCACTTGAAAATCCTCAAATTAATTGTAAATTGTATTGAGAAATTGTAAATTCCTCTAAAATATTCTTCTGTGATTTATATTTAGTAATGAAAAAGTGGCATTAATAATTTTTAAGCACTCAACTTTTAAGGTTTTTGATGTTAAGTTTTCTAACCTCAAAAATATAAAAGGCGTTCATTTTTAAAGCATTATTATATTCTCTGATATTTTTTCAATGATTTATGATATTTAACAGAAAAAATAGTGATAATTCATCACATTATAATGACGTAGACAAAATTTCAAGGTAAGAAAATGTAAACTGATAAATTGCAATGCATTACATGATGATGTTCAAAACAAAGGTAATCTTTCTGATTTGTTTGTGAAGTGTAAAATGTTTTCACGAAATTGTCGCAAATAATTTAGTTGATTTAAATTAATTTTTATGTAATTTAAGTTGACTTTTTTTAGGTTTTATTTTCAGTGGCATTAATGAAGAAATAATGTAACACTATGAATAATTCAGATGAAGATGAATATTTTCCATGGCTCATTAAATTTACGCCTCTTTTAAATGCAGTTATTGAAAATACAAATGATGATGTATTGGGTCATCTTCTCACTGTTTATGAGAAGTAAAAATCTTTATATCTTTAACTAAATGACTTGTAATTGAATTCTTCCTGATATATTAACATTTTGCTTTATTTTAGGAATATTTCTAAAGATTCTTCCACGTGTTCTCATAAACAACTTAAACTTGTTATGTTGAAAAATCATATCAAGAATACTTTAAATTTCTTCCACTTTTATTGGCGAAACTATAAAGAGGTATAAAAACAATTTAACTTATTATAATCGGATATGTATATATATTTATATTTCATAATAAGTCACTTTTTTTTATATTTTAGGTCACTGATCGTTATTCGTATTTGAATAAAATGACTGCTATACTTAAAGTATATTTGGATTTAGCAGTTCAAATAGATAAGCAAGTTGATTCTGCTAATATCCTCACCGCTCTATGTCTTTATTTAGGTAAGATTAAATTTTTATAAAACATTTTATTTTATTAAAACAAATTTTAATTGATAAAAATTATTTATATTAACTTTAGATAACTCAAAGGAACATATTTTTAAAATTCTACTAAAGGGTAGATATGAGACGGAAGAGTTAAAGAAACTTTATTGCCCTATATTTGCGTGAGTTGTTTAAAATATATAATTAAATATCATTATTTACATATTTCAAAATATTTAATATATTTATATTTTAGAAAATTCTTGACAAATTTCGAAAGTACCAAAGAGTCAATGAAAGATTTTACATACGTCCGATATTTACTGGCATTTAAATTATGGGAAAAAATTGTTGACAATTCGGACGAGAGGTTAAAAATTAAAGACATGGTTCAACAAAAGTTGGGATCTTTAGTGCCACAAATGGATTTAGAATTATCAAAGATTATTCCAAAACCTCCAAATGGACATATGAATGCCACTTGGTGGTTAATGAAGTACAGTTTGGTTAATTTGCAAAAAATATGCGATGACTTTTTGGAACTTGAAGAGAAAATAAACTCATTTTCTGTGGGCGAAAAATTGGAAAATTCACAGGTAATTTTTTTTATTTGTTTAATTTATCGATAAAGTAGTGAAAATAATATTTTTATATTTTCAGTTTGAGTTGGAGAAACCTCTTGAAGAAAAAGTTGCTCCTGTGAAGAAAAAAATGAAACGTACAGTGCCAAAATTAAAAAAGAATCAGTTGCTGTTAATTGATTTAACGAGTGATAATGATGAAGTGGAAAAAATTATCACCAAGAAGCAAAAGCCAATAAAGAGACCGCAGTGGTGGAATGAAATCAAAATACAAAAGACAAATTTAAAAAACAAATGTAAAAAGCCTCAAACAATTACAAAGCGGATAAAGTCAGTGGAAGTTGTTGACGCCAATAGTATTGAAAATTGTGACAGCGTTGAAAATTATTGTGAGAATATGCACCAAAAATGTGATGTTACCGTAAATAATTCTAATGAAATTAATTCAGATCTCTTAAATACGAGCAAGATCTTAATTAACGATAGTTATAATGAAAAATCTAGTGATTCCCATCATGATGTTGTAGACAGTAGTACAACATCTGTAAAATCAAGCTGTGATTATCTTAATTCTAGTGTACTAATTTTTGAACCTATGAATACATTTGATTATGTCAATGATGACATTTCTTCTCAAACTGATATAAAGTTATTATCCAGTTGGGATAATGTATTCGAAAAAAATGATCATAACGATGTTTGGAGATCAACGACATTCGAAGATTATCTCTCAGAATCTTCATCAGGTATTGGAACAGATTCGTACAAAACATTTCAAGAAGAAATTTTCGATGAACAAATTATTGGCAAACCTTCAAATTTAATTAACGAAACTCAGTCATTTCATAAGAGGAATCATTTGATAAGAGGAATTTTAAATTGTTCGCCAAGTGAATTCTTTTACTCTGAAGATCAACGAATAAATCCTAATCTTCTTCTCAAGAAACCTGAAGAAATGGATGATAATACCGAGTTTATGGAAGATAAAGAAGACAGCAGTGACGAAAAAGATGTAGATGAGCAAATGCAAAATGAAGTTTCGAGCACATCATCAATTCATTATAGAAAGTCACGTATTCGAAATTATTTAGAGGAAGTGAAATCAAATATCTCATTCGACTTGGAAGATTTATGTGAATCGGAAAAATTGGTCCATGATTTACTGCCATTTAAAAAGAGATATCTTAAAGGAGGAGTTCATGAAAATGGTTTGAGTTTATTCAACAAAGGTAAATTAGCAATTTATGTCAAAAAAAATTTTTTTCATTTTATTTCAACATCTCTTTGCTCAGCAATATAAATTTACCAGAGTAAATTATTTAAATAAATCTAAGTATGGAATTTTAAAGGCATTTTTAAAGTTTAAAAGGAAGAAATTATCGGAAGGTGTCGATACAACAATGAAGATCAACAACAGAAGATTATATTTTAAATGAAATTAATAAAATGAGATGAAATATTTTTAAAAAAATCTATCTATTTCAGTACGTGATATAGTAATTATTTGTGATAAAGAAATCAACATTTATTTTTAAGTGATAAAGGAAACAAGTCAAATTAAAAAATTTATCAACTCTTAAATGAAATCAAAGAATCTGTGATAATTTAAATATTATTTATAATTTAATCTAATTTGACAATTTATGAATTTAATATATATTGAGTAAATAATTCATTTATATTTATCTCTAAATATCGGTTCTAACAAGTTTGAATATTTTATATTATTTTTATAATTATATTATCCATTGAAATAATACATTGTTTTGTTTTATTAGCTGATCTCTGACATCGATTCACAAGAAATTTGAAGAAACAATCACCCGTGTGGAAGATTACGTTGCACAATCAACATCTCATCTAGATTTTACTCATTTTTAAAAAAATACTAGATAAGTGACATATTCTCCACACTATGATCAACAAACGTGAAAAAGGTATTTTATTTAATTATTTTTTAATTATGTGAATGTACTTAAATCAGAACCGAATTTTTTTTTATCTTTATATATTAAATTTTTTTTATATAAGCATAAGCTAATTTATTATGATGTCGAAATGTCAAACATTCGATAATTATTGTGGATTTGTAAATAATTCATTTACAAAATCCATTTTTAAACATGTATACGACTATATTAACTTTACAGGGATATTATTTTGTCAGAATTTATTTTACCATTATTGACAAATTTATATTTAAAAATAATTTAAATAATTTTTAAGACAGTTATAATCTTTATACTATTTATCGCAGATTTTTTACTTGAAGCTAAGTTTGTCATTCCAGTTTAGGATTGAAAAATTAAAAAAAAAAATTATATTTTTAATAATTTTACAGATAAAAATTAAAACAAAAAAAATGAAAAAGTAACATAATGACGATAATTATATTATTATTTCATTATTTTCTAGAATTCTTATTTTTGTAGAAGAAAATAATTATTCCTGATATTAAATATTTTGATTCTTTTATGTGCCAATTTGTAATTTAAGATAGCAGTATTAAGTCCACAAAAATGATAAACAAAAAACACAAAAAAAATACTAGATTTTTTTTTTTTTTTTTTGGATTCGCTAGGAAATTTAAATTTAAGGAAACCATTGTGTCATATTATATTATTTAATCGTATGTTAGTTGTATCAAATTAATAATGATCTTAAATTTAAAATCCAAATAATTTATAAATTTAAAGTCAAAATTTTCTTAATCGTTTAAAAATTCGGGTTTATTTATTTATTTAATATCATTATAGTAGTAGAATTTTCGTGTTAAACGTTCAAACAAGTGTGACCTGTAAAATATAATTATACTCAAGCTCATAAAGAGATTAGGTAGCGATAGACATATAGCCTATTATACTTTATATTTTGAAAATATACCGAAAGCTAATTGCTACTTCCAAATATTTAAGAAATAGTAGATAATGAGAAAAAAGAAAAATTATTTCAAATTTTACCACATTTACTGTAGAATCTCACTCTCTAAAGTAAATTTCAAGAAATATTAAATTCAACACCAATTATAAACTATAGTATTCAAGTAATTTTACACTTTTCAACAATATTTAATTACAATTAAAAAATCAATTTTGATCCAGTCTTTCCAATTCCATATAAAAAAATTTTTTGTAAACGTTTGAAATTAAAAAAATAATATATTATGAAATATAATCGATATAAAGGCATAAAATAGAGAAAAAAAAGAATATTGCGAGATTAAAAAAATTAAGTTTGTTAAAATTTATTTTAATGATAAACATATTATGAAGCTTTATAATTTGTATACGAATTCATTTCAGTATTAATTATTTTTCTACGATTGACGAAATATGTTAATTTTTAAATTATTTACAAAATTTACTTTTTGTTCTTACCGATTTAAGGAAATTTTTTATTAATATAAGATCCTAAGTCTAAATTATTAATAGAATTAAGTCAAGTATTTTGAAACGCATTAGTACAAAATAATATATATAAATTAAGATAACGTGATATAAAAGGAAATATATCCAACAAATTAATCCGAGACACATTTATTAAAAAAAAAAAGAAAATCACGAAATAAAAATTTCATAAGAAGATCAAATGTATCTTGACAGATTGACAATTGCAAATGGAATATTTCCGATTTTATATTACAAAAATACCAGATAGATTTAGATTAACTAATAAGCTTTTTCACAATAATTAATATTATTTACGAGTGTTTTATTTTTTAACGATTTATTAGTTATTGTTTTTCAAACTATATTCCGAAACTTTTATATTTGCATACGAAATGAATACATATATATATCATTAGATCAGAAATGATACAATTAAAAAAAAAGAAAGTAATTTAGAAAATGGAAAAAAAATTGTAGCCAGCAACATTTAATCAATATTTATAAGTCCCGATTTTTTTAATTTGTCATATATTTAATTAAAAAATTCCGCAAAATTTTATCATTTTTATTTTTTTTAATTCATGTGAGTTGTATTATTAAAGTAAGATATTATGAGTGTATGTAATTTTTTTAAAACGTTTTTGTGCAGAGGTAAAAACTAAATTCTAAGAATTATATATTATGTACTATAATTTTATTTCACTTGCTGTACAACATTACTGAGACTGAAAAAATAAACAGTTTTCAATTTAATTATTTTGTTGTTTCCTGAAAAATGAACAAACAAGTGCTTTTTGTTTCGGTAAAAAAATGGAAAATAACAAATAAATAAAAGTTACACTTCAATGGAAGATTTAAAAAATTACTTAACGCGCTAAAAGTCTTTGACAAAAATAAAATTCATTAAATGAATTTTTAATGAAGATATAAATTAATTTCTTATTAATTTCATATAATTTCTTAATATTTTATTTTTAAATTAAAGAAAATGTAATTTTATCTTGAGTGAAATAATTTTCTTTGTTTCAGTAAGACAAAGGAATTATATATTGTTTTTAATTAATAAAGGTTATTTAATTCATTAATACTAATTACTAATAATGAATTAAAAATTAATTTATATTCCTGAAAATCAATTTAAAGATCATTAGTTTTTATCAAAGAATTTAACTATATCTTAAAAGAAAATAATATTGAAGAAATAAAAAAAAAATTCTAAAAACGTCTAAGGAAACTTTAAAATTTGAGTAATAAATTTATTTCACTTTCCATTTGTAACTTCGCAACTCTGATCGAACAGCAGTTACAGTGCTTGTATTCTACAGAGTACAATGTAATAATAATAATAATAATAATAATTAATAATAATAATAATAATAATAATAATAATAATAATAATAATAATAATGAAGCTACAAATATTCCGTTTATCGGTCGTACGTTGGACCATTGTTTAGTAAATCCTACAGTGAAAGTAAATAATTTTTAGCGTATTATAGGACAGACGTTTATTCATCAATATTCTGTTCTTGCTGCACGAGAAACATGGAGTCTTATAACACAGTAACAAATAGTCGATCTCGAAGCGAACAGTCACCCGCTAAATTTCAAGATACTCGTAAATCAAGTAAAATCTTTATTTATTTCTTTAGTTTTTTTTTTTTTAATGTGGCTCTTCGCAACAGGAATCGAAGTAATATTGGGTGTGTGGGAAAGAAAAAACAAAAAACACATTTTGAATTTTTGTTTTTCTTTTACCCTCACCATTCTCTAGACCAAAACCAAGCAACATGTTCTAATTAGAACTAGCAATGAAAAACACTTAGTTTCTTTTTCCTTCTGTTTTTTTTTTTTTTTTTTTTAAATGAGAGCATAAACTCTTTTAATATTATTTGTTAAAAGCTCTCCGGTACTCTGGTGTACAATCTTGGATGCCAAGTTTGCATCTAAACACAATATCAAAAACACTAGGTGGGTTTTTTCATTTTTTTTTTTTTAATATTATATAATTAAACGGTCCACGGATTGTAAAGACGATACTGGTAACGATGTTCGCACTTTCGAGTACAATTACTTTCTACAAGTCGAGGACGTAAGTTTTTTTTTATATCACGTTATTGCACCCGGTTTTCGATTCTATTAACGCACGCACAAAGGGACGAAGAAGAAAAATAATATAAAGAGTTCGTACAAAAAAAAAAATTGTGACAATAAAAAATAAAAGCTGGTCGGGAAAATTACATTACTGTTGCCCCTAGTCTAAGGCACGAATATAAATAAGTTGGTATTTTTTTTTTATTTCCTCTCTTTTTAAATTATAAATTATCTTCGGTGTTGAGATCCCAAAGAGGCATGCGATTTGACATTCTTTTTTTTTCTATCGTTCAAGAAATGCTTTTTATTTGGAAACGTTCTTTAAAAGACACTAAAAGATAAATAAATAATAAAAAAAAGTACACCGAAGCGCTGGTAAAATTGAATGTGTCAGATTCATTTGCCGGAGGCGGACTCGCTCGCCAAAATTTACGTGCACACATCACTACTGTTATAATTGTAGTCAATCCCTTCCTCCGTAGTAGTAAAAATTAAACAATCTAATTTAGGTTTTTTAAAAGCTTGGCTTGATCCATTACTTTTTAAAGTTGATTTCGTTCAGTCGATAAAAACTGCTTTTGGTTTGTTTGTTTTCTTTTTTTTTTTTTTTTAAATATCTATTTACAGTAACGCGTGAATAATTCCAATGTCTGATTTTTTTTAAAGTCCATCATCAAAATTCTTCTATCAAAACATTTAATAAGAATCCTAAATTAAAATCCTTAATTAAGATTTTGCCATTGGCGCAATCCTTTTATAAGAGGCCGCGACAAATAATTAAACGTGCTAATCAAAAATTTAAGATTTGCAATATTGTGAGAATAATTGTTAATTAAAAACGAGTGTTTTGTTATTCTAACAACTGTATTTTTTTTTACGGTCCTTAGAAAAGGATTCGTCCCTTCGCTTCTATGCACCATTATGCGCTAATCTAGTGAATGATCTTTTGTTTAAATTATGTAGACTGTTCTACAATTAGACGTTAATGGAAATATTTATTATGCACATTTTGAATAACGAGTTTTTAATTGTTTAGCGGTTCACAGTGATGGCGCCATGTGGCAAGGAGATTTCTGTATTTTTTTTTTTTTTTTT
>JUFY01032206.1:4702-23906 GCA_001855655.1 Leptopilina clavipes
TAATTAACATTTGTTTCAATTAATCAAGATTTCCATATATCCAAATATGAATCTATTCAAAATATAATTTATTCAAATTTTAATTTATCCATATTTTTATTCAATGAAATTTTATTCCATTCAAATTCCAATGGATCAAAATTTCAATTTTATTTCAAATTTTAATTCAATTTTCAAGTGATTCAACTTTTAATCAATCCTAATTTTTATTGTTCAGAGCAAAGTTATTAATACAAATTTTAATCGATTTTAAATTTAATTCATTCAAATTTTAAATTATCTAAATTCGACTCATTTTAATTTTAATCAAACGCAAATTCAATCTTTCGAAACTTAAAATTATTAAATTTTTCAATTCATTTCAATTTTAATCAAAGACAATTAAATCCATTGAAACTTAAAATTATCAAAATTTCCAAAGATTAATCGATTCAAATGTTCGATTCAATAATCCAAATTTTGAATTACTTAGACTTCAATTATTGGCAAAAATTTCAATTTTATATCTAGATAGAAATTAGTTACTTTGTACGTCAATTTTTTTGTTAACTAGTCACTTATTTTAGGAAAATAATTTACCTTTTTACCGATTTTAAAGAAAAATGGTACTGTGATCCCTGTTTTAAGTTTCTTTTGATATAAATAAATGAAAATAAATGTTAAAATTATTCGTTGTAATTTACAATTAATTTAAATAATAACTTAAAATAGAAAAACTAATTTAGGTGTAAAAGAATGAAGTAAAAAAAACCTTGAATTTTCTAACAACTGGATTTTATTTTATTCATTTTATGAAAATTTAAAAAACTTTCCAGTAAACACAAAAGTTGAAAATTTCGCAGTAGCTCTAAGGTATACGTAACCTTGATGTAGATTATCTTTATTTAAAACCTTCCCTAACGTTGAAGTTTTGTTTGTATAACCCAATTTCTTCATTAGTGACGCTGTGTAATTCTTGAGATTTTTGTACATTCTGTTCCAATTATTTACATTCCTGTTTTGCCATTTAGAGGCGCAGATATTTTACCTCATTAGGGAAAATTAATGCAATGCGGGAAAAATATTTAACAAATGTTGAAGTTATCAGTTAATTAATTAGAAATTTGTAATTCATTTAATGGAAATTTTTTTTTTCCAATTTCTTAATAAAGCAAAACGTAATATTTTTGATTATTGTATAGAAAAGTGTTTTTTAAACGAGTTAAAGAATTATATGACAAATAATTTCGATTTAAAATGAAGTGATTTTTTGCTTGATAATTTTCGCAAAAATCAAGTGCAATGGAAACAATGAAAACAGAAGATGTAAAAAAAAGTGATGGAAACGAATGAACGTATAAGAATGAAAGAAAACCGAGAAATAGGTATGTGGCCCTCGGAGAATGTTTCTTTTCTCGTGCAGAAAAAAGCTCATTCGCGTCTACCTTGCTCTTGTGCTAACGATCCTTCATGCTCACTACCAGCATTCATTCGAGGATAACTATAGTTCGTTGGCCTTTCTTGTTTGAACGATATTGACCTCGTACGAAGCTTACGTATAATAGTTATGCAAAACTGAAAAAAACTGAAAAAAAAATTTTATTTTTTATTTATAATTTTTATGAAAAATATTTTCTATTTTCATTTCTTTGTGACATTAAATAAAGAATTGGAATTAGATAGATAGAAATTTGATAGATTTCAATAAAAAAATTTGATTTAATTAATAAGTATTTTAAATTTTCAGTATGGATGGTTCGGATTTGTGTTTCGAGGTGGTCAGGCGATCAACAGCCGGATTTAAATACAGCGAAGCCGTCGTTAGGTAAAAAAATTATTTTACACACATCTGTTGATTTTTATTAACATGGAAATTTTATTAATTTCGTTCTATTTCTTTCATTTATTTTTTTATTTTATTATTTTTGACTATAATTATTATTGAAATTGAGAAATAGTAAAAATTAAAAAATCACTGAATCGAGAGGTAAAGAATAAAATTTTAGAACCCAATTTGTCAGTTTTTATTTTTGAAAGTTTCAAAAATTTTCTCACGTAATTGATTTTATTAATTTCGTTCTATTTTTCATTAATTATTTAACTTTTTGAATTATTATTGAAATTGAGAAATAGTCAAAAATCACTGAACCGAGAGGTAAAAAATAAAATTTTGCAACCAATTTGTCAGTTTTTTTTCGAAATTTGAAATTTTTCTTACGTGTAATAATAGATTTTACTAATTTCGTTCTATTTTTCATTAATTTTATTTTATTATTTTTGACTAATTATTATTGAAATTGGAAAATAGTCAAAAATCACTGAACCAAGAGGTAAAAAATAAAATTTTAGAACCAATTTCTCAGTTTTCGTTTCAATGTTTAAACATTTTCTTACATGTAATAATTGACTTTTAGTGACTATTTTTTTATGGTGTAGAGAAGTTTATAGATTTATTATTAATTATTATTAATATTAATATTAACTTATCATTAATTAAATAATAAATAACGACAGGGAAGTTAAAATAGAATTACTAGTCAATAAGTTTCAATCAATCACATAAATCCAGTGAAATTGTATTTTGAAAATCTTATTTCTATAATATCGCATAAGACATTTCCATTTCCCCGGGTATAAGATGGATAGAAAGAGAGATTTGATTTGAAGGAGATAAATCTACCTCGGGAATAAAAGTCGACGGGGTTTGTGTTTAGAAAAAAGAAAAAAAAATATGAAAGTAAAGTGTGTATATATGTGAAAGAAATGAAAATGATATTTGAAAAGGCATTGTCCTGCGACGATAAGAGGCAAACGTTGACACAAAATTCTGAAACCTTTTGCTTCAATTTCAGCCATTACATGAGACAGATCCTGGAAGCCCTACGTTATTGTCACGAGAATGATATAATCCATCGAGACCTGAAACCACAGTGCGCCCTTCTCGCCGGAAAGGAGAATTCAGCACCAGTGAAGTTGCGCGGTTTTGGTGTCGCGGTACAACTTTCGTCCTCTCAAACCAATGGAGTTGGTATGTAAGCTTTTTCTAGTTTCTCTAACCATTGCTATGTGCTATCTATACCCACTATTCTCGGTGATGTGCTCTTTTTTTTTCTTCTTTCTTTCTTTTTTTTTTTTTTGCTCCTCAGAGAGCATCGTGTACCGCCCTTTTGTTATACTATAGTCCCGCTGATGACTAGTCAGAACCCACTACGCTCCCAAGAGTTTCCGAGAGCTGCTAGAGACGGGAATTGTAAAATATTATCCCCTATAGTTTTCGAGACTTCTGTATACAATCTCTCGTGTATAATCCTTATCCCGTTTGGATAGCCGCTAGTTGTAAATCTTACGAGACTGGGAATTGAAAGCTTTAGGAAACGAGAGAAAAGGCACATGCTATCCAAATTTTATGTTCCTTCGATCGGTCAGTTGGCAAAAGTTCAAAAAAATAAAAATACATGACCATCTTCTGACTGTACAAAGAGAATTTAATAAATTCAGAAAGGGGGAAAATTTACCACATCGCGAGAGAGGCAAAAAAACATTCGAAGTGCATTGTTCTTTTTTAAGAGTTTAAAACAGATTTTCCTTTTCGTGATTCTGAAATTGGAATTTTTTATTAGAAAGCGGCAACACTTTTATCGTATATGATCTTCTGTGCGTAAAGATTAAAGTTATAGGCTCATAAATTTTCCCTAAATTTCCATTCATTTTCTGTCTGGATTATTCACGGACTATTATTAAATCTGTAATACTCCGGGAATAAAGTAGAAACTCTTTATCAAGAATCATAAAGAAGATTGCAATATTTATCATTAGGGATTTTTATGAACTTTCAAAATTGTTTAATAACTAAAAAATTATTTTTCTTTTTTTTTGCCTTTAATAGAAAAATGAGTCGTTTTCAATTATATATTTATTAGAATTTTTTTTCTTTTTTTGGTTTAGCATTTAAAATAAGTCATTAAAACATCGGCTTGAAAAATGAATTTGAAATAATATTCTGGTTCGTTAAAGCAATGAAAGAAGCTTTTGTTCTTGGAAAATCCTTTGCCAGTGGCGCGACTACTCCTGGTTTGGCTTTGAGAATGATAAAATTACTGCCAGAGGCAGTGTAACATTGGTCGAAGCAACTTATTAATGTCGCAACTACCCTAGAAAATGAATCTTAGTTTGTCACTGTGAAAACATCTGCATTGTGATAATTACTTTTGAAAATGGTCTACAAAAGTGATTAAAGTTTCTTAACGAGCAATTTTAAAAGCGATATCCACAATGAATGGACTTCTTTCTCCTTCTTTCGAAGTGTATCACTTGTGGCAATTGTTGATATTAATTAACTGCCTTTGAATTTTAAAATAAGTTTACGTAAACAATTTCATCTAACTTTTAATCATTTAGATATTTAAATAAGTTTATTAAAATATTTATTTAAATAAATTTATTATTATTATTATTTTAATGAGTTTATTAAAATATGTATTTAAATAAACTTATTATTATTGTTATGGGTTTATTAAAAAATTGATTTCAGTAAGTTTATTAAAATATGTATTTAAATGAATTTATTAAAATATGTATTTAAATGAATTTATTAAAATATTTATTTAAATAAATTTATTATTATTATTTTAATGAGTTTATTAAAAAATTGATTTCAATAAGTTTATTAAAATATTTATTTCATTGAGTTTATTAAAATATTGATTTAAATAAGTTTATTGAAATAATTATTTAAATAAATATATTTAAATGAATTCAATTAAGCTTTTTTTTATTTTTTTTTTAATCAGTTTATATTTGAACAAATTCGTTTAGTTTCATTTTATCGAAATTTTATACTGAAGTATTTACTTAAATAGGTTCATCTTTCAAAGTGTTGCCGCTTTAAATTCGGGATTAGATTCTCTTTAAGATATCGGTTACAATTATTAGTTGCAAATTAACAGTTACTTATGTGCAAATAGTTAAGTTATTAAGTTCAATAAGTTGGTTGAAAGTTTATTAATACTAATTAATTAATAATTATTAATAAAATTATTAAATTACTATTAATTATAATGATTAGTCAATAATTAATTAACTAATAATTTTAATTATTAGTCAATAATTAATTAACTAATAATTTTAATTATTAGTCAATAATTAATTAACTAATAATTTTAATTGTTAGTCAAAAATTAAATAACTAATAATTATAATTATTAGTCAATCATTAAATAACTAATAATTATAATTATTAGTCAATAGTTAATAATTAATAATTTATTACTACTAATTATTAAACTTAAGTTCAGTTTAATTATTCCAAAAATACATTGATTTTCTGTTTTTGAGAATGCAACATTTTTCGAGACTTTTTTTTGAGAATCAATTTCAAAAATGCGAACTTATGTTCGTGTATATATATATATATATATATATATATATTGGGAATTGAAAAACTGTTTAGATAAATGATCGATATCGTCTATATATAGAGTGAGCATTCATTTTTTTCTAGTTGTTGATTACTCTTTCTGTGATCTACTATTTACTATTTACTATTACTATTGCTGTTATACTATGAGTCTGGATCGCTTCGTCAGTTATTGGCATTCGCATTCTAAATTTTGTGTGTTCAATGTGCAGAATGCAACGGCTTTTATCGGTTCTCTTCAGTTGAAAAATTCATTCTCAACTGTACGCGAAATATATTTTTTTTTACAATTTTTCTCGACAAGTTCGTCGATCGTTTTGTACTATTATTACTATTTTTCTTATTATTTTATTCATTGTACACAAAGTGCTCTTTGACACAACAATTAATTTCCAGTAGTTGTGAATTTGTGATTAGAAAACATTAAGGCACACGAAATTAATTTTTTTTTCCTCTGAAACTTTAGAATGAATTTTGGACACTTTCTGTATTTATTTTGTTTTATACAGAACATAAGCTTACAAAACAAGTATTATGCCAAAAAAAAAAATTTATATAAATTATATATAGTAATTTGATTTGCACATTTTTGATTTTAGAATTACAAAATAATAATTATTTATTTTTTTACTGATATAAAATTATAAACGCAGAGAAAGTTGTGTTGGATTAAAGTACGTTGCGTCTTATTTTAATTCCATTCTAGTTTCCTGTGATGAGATAAAACAGTAGTAGTGAATTTAAAGTTTCAAAGCACAGTAGATATTATTATTATTATTATTGAAATTTCAGAAATGACAATGAGCAGTTTGCACTCATGCATCTTTCCGTAATTAATTAGATTAAGTAGATGAAGTATATACTCTTTGAAAACTCATTCTCGACTCAGATTAACACGATTTAAGATATAATTTCATTAATTTCTCTAAAAGAAAAATATTTCGCATAAATTCAATTTCATTTTTGGATTTTTAAATTGCAAATTCAAAAAAGAAAAAATTTACATTTTTACGGATATATATTGCCCCAAGGGGATAATTTTCGTTTTCTATTTTTCAAAGCCAGTTACAACTCCTTTAATTAGAGGAGTAAATGAAGGAATTTAATTATCCATTGAAAGGAATATTTTTGCCCCCCCCCCCAAGTTTTTACTTCTTTGTAAGAAAAGTAACAAGTTTTTTTTTTATTTGTCTCAGTCCAAGTTTTTACAATAGGATGGGTTTTGTTGCCAGTTACTCAAACATGTAATCATGTACCGCGTATTATAAACTATACCACCACCCCGTTCATCAAGCGATTTTAATACGCACTTGAAAGGAAGTGTCTACGAATAAAAGACTAATCGATAATTCAACTGAATACTTCTCTGTGTGAAGGGCGCAATAACAATAACACCCTTCATGCGGAATAAATGGCATAATTTTCGAATTATTAGTCATTGAATTATTCCACAATTCAAGCAATATTTGGTTATTATCATTTTTGTCTTCAATTTAATTGAAACATATGATTCAAAATTATCAGATTTGATTTTGTTATACTGATTGAATTTTTTTCAATTTAAAATTAATTTATAATTTAATTTCTATGATTGATTTAAAATTATTATTATTGTGTATACCTATAATAAATTAAAATTTCCAAATTTCAATTACTTCATTGAATAACATTCGGGGGGAGGGGGGTAAATTTTTTTTATTGAAAAAGTTTTATCTCGAAAACTTTGCTTCTTGGTCTATACTAAAAATTATTGACGACCCTCTTATATATAAAGTTTTGACATTGCTCAACTTGCTATACTTTTCAACAAGACGCGCTAGACTAGAGTTTTAAACTAATTTTGCAATTACCGAACGGGAAATTTATGAAGTTCTTAAAGAACTTTTGTTCACTTTTGTGACATTATATTTTAACTTATTATCAGGGTCAATATTTCAGTGACACTTTCTGAAAGTAGACTGTGAAGTAGGTTTTAAATTATTGAAAATGAAATAATTGCGTGAAAGATATCGATTCAATGATATGATATAAGAAAACTAATTATTTACCTAAAGATAAAAAAAGAAAATAAACCGTTTTTACCATTTTTTGACAAAGAAAATTTTTTTTACTTAGCAATTTTTAAACTCTGGGGTGACAATTTTTTCTGACACTGTTCTCAATGTAAAATTATCATGTGTTGTGAAAAATTAGAAATTCTAGAATTTATTTTTAGAAAAATGGAAAAGTTAATAATTCTAATTTGATTATTAATTATTTCATTATTATGATTCTTAGATATTGTTTATTATGATTATTAAATATTTCATTATTTTTTGTTGGAAAAAGAAGAATTTTGTTTTAATTTCGTTTGTAAAATATATTTTGCGACTGAAGAAAAATATTCTGCTCAATTTGACTTCTAAATTCGTTTTCAATTTTTTTTTTTTTTTAATTAATTAAATTTTTTTTGGAAAAGGAAGAATTTCTTTTTAATTTTGTTTGTAAAATATATTTTGCGACTCCAAAAAAATATTGTTCTAAAACTCCAGATATTCAAACTCTAATTTCTTTAATAAAATATTTTTCTTCGCATTTTGAGAGGATATGAGTTCTGAAAAATTATTTATTTGATTCAAGTAATAAAAATAAATATTTAGTTTTCGTTTTTATTAAAAAATTTTCATTTGAATCAATTAATTAATTAATTAATTAATTTAAGCCCGCTTATATGTAAATAAATTAAATAAAAAATTTTTTTTTATTAAAATGCAGTTCTTTTGATTTAAATGAAAATTATTTGCTCCAATAAAATTTTTTTTTTTTTTGGTAATAGAAACAAGAATAAAATTATCAAACTAAACGAATTTTTATTTTTTAATACCGAGAATTTTTTAACAAACTGAATTTTTATTCAATTTAATTTTTATGAATGAAAGTAAATAAAAATGTGAAATTGGATTTATTTGAAATTTATTGAGTATTTATTTTTATTTAGTTTCTGTAATTTATAATCAAACAGAATTTTTATTTGGTCGAATTTACACAAAAGTGTCACTTATTGAAAAAATAATTATCAATAGTTTCGAAAAATCAATTTTATATTTTTGTGCTTAGCATTTTTGTTAAAAATATACAATTGAAAAAATAATTTTAAAAAAATATAGTTGATATAGAAAAATGAATATCGAATTATCAAAATAATGTAATGTCAGAAAGAAATTGTCACCTCTGATGTGCAAAAAGTAAATAATTCGTTGAATTAAAATTTCCTTTTGACTTTTTTGTGAATATATTGGGTTTTTAGCATTGAGAAAACTCTTTTCCTTTTATTTGCTCATAAAATAAAGTGTGGTTTAAATGAATACAGAATGTTACACGACCGAGTATCGGCAGTGTCTGAGCCCGAAGGGTCAGCTCTACTTGAAGGCCGACAATGATGGTAAGCCTGACCTAGCCTTTATTCATCACTTCCGCCAGGACCCTATTTTTTTCACACACTTACACCAAAGCCACTATTTTTTTTTTTTTGCTTATATCTTCTCACGAACAATATTTATGCTGCGACTATATAACAAAAAAAGAAAAAAAATACATGCCCTCTTTTTAAATAGTTCGATTTTAATTATTTAACATTTATAATAATTACTATTATTATTGTTATTTAACATAGAGATATTGCCACTGCTTGCTTGCTTGCTTTTTGCCATATCACAAAAATATTCTATACGATTTTTATATTTCACGAATTATTGTCCACTTTTTTTTTTTAATTAACTCTCCCCTCGAGAAAACAGTATGAAAAAAAAAATTATTGCGAGAATATGTTGAACATGCTTGTTTGTCTATTGATGAAAGAAGTTTTTCTTGGACGAAGAAATTATCTCAAGTAGATCACTGACAATGAATAATTCCTCCGTCTAGACGTATTGTCGCAATCTCTTTATAAATCAATTCCTTTCACTTTCTCTCTTGATGTCATTGATGTCACCACTTAAATATTATTCAAATCGATACAATTCTGCTCTCTTGTTTTTTACATATCACTTTTGTAATTATCCTATTTTGTATTCTATTTTCTAATTTATAAAATCCGAGAGACTATTTTTGATATTTTTATTGTGATGATTGTCTTTTCAGATATATAAAATACAAAAATAATAGTGTTGAAGTAGTTTAAAAATATTTCTTTCCCCTCAAGTGTTACTCGATAAAATTGGTTAGAAAAGTAGTGGAAATTTTTCACATGTGGAAAAGGAACTTTTATAAAGATTTGATACTTGATGGAGAGAGAGAGAGAGAGAGAGAGTCATTCAGTATTCAATTCTTGACTGGTTCATGAGCTTACACGTGGTGAATCGAAATAGACTTGGGTGGGCGAAAAGCAGGTTTATGAGTCGACTAGAAAGGCCAATGTATTATGTACCAGACATGTTGCTAAGTGAACTCTCGACTATTCACAGTTCGCGAAGAAATTCCATGCATGTTGATTATAAACTAGTTGCAAGTTTTAGGCTTGAACCATCAAATGCAGGAAATTAGTTTACGATATGATGGTTCAATTATTATATATAGTTTGCTGTGTGTAAAAAATTTACGAAACTTTGCCCTAATTAAAAGCTTGTATTTTATACACCGTTCTCTCTTTCTGATTAATGCAGTAGAACCTCTGGAATATAAGTTATATTGAAAATCTCCATAAGTCAAAATCTACGGAAAATATTTTTGCCCATCATTTTTAATATATACTTGAATAATTTATTGCAAAAATTGAAAGTATTTTCATTTTTTTATGTGTACAAATAAAATTTAAAAATTAGAAAAAGTAAATTATTAAATTTTCTTTCATAAACAAAAAAATTTTAAACAAAAAAAATTATTATAATTAAAAGTAAAAAAAAACATTTAATCAAAATTTGCGGCTAAATTGAAATTTTTCTACTCTCTAAATCTGAATTAGTAAAAAATTTAACTAATTTCAATTAGTGACTGAATTCTTGCTTTTGAATTAGTTAAATTTACTAATTAATTTCTACACTTTTTTTACCATTTATTAGTAAATTCTAACTAATCCAAAAGCAAAATGTCAGTCACTAATTCAAATTAGATAAAATTTTTACTAATTTAGACATAGAGAGTAAAAAAAATTGCATTAATTTCAAATTTCGTTAAATTGAGGAATTAAATTTTCAATAATTATTTATTTTTTAGGGATTATAGTATCTAGAAATTGTTTTATGAAAATTTGTTACATGGAATTTCGATAAAATGAAAATTGGGTTAAATGAAATTTGTCTTACTTCATTCTACCTAAATGGAAATTGAATTATAAAAAATTTTCATTAAAATGTAAATTTTTCCAAAAAATGGTAAATTTACTAAAAAATGTAAATTGTTCACACTTTAACGAATTTGAAGTCCACGGAGTTTATTATCAACGTTTCAGAAAAATTGATATTTTTTCAAGCAGAAAATCATAATATTTGATGTTTAAAAACTTTTTTTTTCTCAAATTGACTATAAAAAAAAAATTTCAAAAACTTATTTGTAGTCAAAAATTAGAAAATAATAGAAGAATATTGTTTTTAAATCGTTGATCAAAAACGTTGGAGAACTTCGTACACGTTAAGAGTATTTTTAAATATTTAGATTCTTTTAAATCGAAATTCAATGAAATTAATTATGTAAATTTTGGACTGAAAAATTATCGAATTATAGAAATTACTGAGACAATTCGGGTAAATGGGAAATATTCACGTTTTCTATACTAATTCGTAAAATTATTTTTGCTTTAAATTTTACATATAAGCTGAAAATTCAAATGGCAAAAAATTTCCAATATATGAAAAATGAAAATTAAATTAGTTAATTAATTAAATTGACTATATTACACACAGACAAAAAAATGGTGTGTTTTGTCGAGTCGAGTAACAATTTAAGGATGTACTGAGAGAAAAAATCATCTGTTGGATAAGGAATTTAGAAATTGATAAAAGATATGCGAGTACAGGTCTGTCTCCTATTACGAGCACGATGAAATTGTTTCATCGACCATGGTAGACGCAGACGCAGAAACAAATGGCACTTTTTCTTTCTAAATGTATTCTTTTGCTAGGGCTGACAACATCCAACTGCAATTTCCCTTTCGAGGACCTCACGGACGCCGAGGATTCGCTTGTGAGCGACACGGAGGACAACATTGGTATTCTACTTCTACTATCTCCATGATGCGACTGTTACAAAACGGGGGTAGAAGGCATTTCTATTTTTTTCATTTCCCCCTTTTTTTAAAAATAATAATGCTTCAACATCAATTGTAAGATTTCACGTTGCGGCAAACGTGTTTTATAAGAATTTCGTTTCCACGATCCTCTTCCTCTCACACACTCGTGTTCCATATTTACACATTGCGTCGCTTTTTTTCATTTCTGATAATTTTTTTTCTTATAAATTATTTTCCATCTCTTCGAATATTGACATTGAATTTTCCAATTATGTTTCTTGTAGGTTTTAAATTATTAATTTATTATTACTAATTCTCCATTCAAGTAAAAAAATTTTTTTGATTCTTATTTCTTTCTTTGAGAAATTTTTTCAATCGTTAAAAATTTTTCTGATTTTAAATAAATAATAAATAAATAAATAATATATCGTGGAAATGGAAATTTTTGTTTAAATTTTGATGGAATCCTTGTACCCTCGTAACAGTCGATTATGTCAGCTTGAGATTATGGAGTTCTAAATAATTTAATTTGCGTAGCATTCCTGTGAAAATCATCTCGCAGTGGTTCTGCGCGAATTTTTATATGTATATATATATAAAAGTGTCTTTGTCTCGTGTGATAATTTTATTGGTGAGAGATTTATCTGTTGAAAGGAGAATCATTCTCCGAGCTTTATTTCGTTCTAAGGGGAAAAAAAGTAAAAAGAAAAATAAAAATAAAGTAACGTTGAACCAATGTATATAAAAGTATCGTCAAAGTAGAGAGTCTTGCACTCCATTTCGAATTGTCTGTGTCCGTCATTGTTCGTAGTGGTAGACCATCCTGTGCTTGTGTGTCTCTCTGCCTGTTTCTTTTTTTATTATTTTCCATTTTTTTTTAAGTAGCATTTTTTATAAAACTCATTTCTACAAAATCGTTTCTTTAAAATTCGCAAAATTATTTTCATTTTGAAATATTACACCCAGAAAAAAGATATATTTTACTCAGAGCCTACTAAAAAATGTATTTGTTCCAATAAAAATTTATTTGGAACAAGTAAAAATTTTATTTGGAACAAGTAAAAATTTTATTTGTGTCAAATAAAAATTTATTTGGAACAAGTAAAAATTTTATTTGGAACAAGTAAAAATTTTATTTGTGTCAAATAAAAATTTATTTGGAACAAGTAAAAATTTTATTTGTGTCAAATAAAATTTTTATTTAAAACAAATAAATTGTTTGGTAGGCTCTGAGACAAATATACTTTTATTTAACTCAAATAAATTATATTTGATTCAAATAAAGATTTCTCTGGGTGTAAAAAATTTTCATTTTTGTGGAAAAAATATATTCTAATCGTATTTATATTATGTACCGAAATAATTATAATTTTTTCCTATATTTGAGAATTCGAATTTATAGAGTAAAAATTTCATTGATGATTAAAAGAGAGATAAATGAAAAATACTTTGAATGGAAAATTTGTTTCTTTTTCTTCAGTTAGAAAAGAAATCATTTTTCCTGTCACAGCGCAAAGTAGAATAAAAAAAATGAAGAAATTTTCTGCTTCTAAAACTTCTTACCTTGTATTTAAATAGTTTGTGAAAATGTCAAAGGATTGCGATAATGTCAGGGAAATATCAGGAAGAGGTCGGAGAACTTCCTATAGAATTTATAATGTGCCTTGAGAAAATACAATAATTCTTCTCAACGATGGTATTAAAACGAAAATTGTTTCAAAAAATAATAACTTTTGCTTATCATGAAAATTCATCATAAAGCGTTATGTATCACTCATGCTCGTTAATTTTGATGTGTTGCAAATTTACATCTTTTTCTTTCGGATTTGCATGTTAATATTGATTATTAAGTGTTGTAAATTGAGGCAGTCTATTTTTGCTAATATTTAATAAATGTTCTATCAAATAACTTTCCAAAATTTACTTTTCTATTATTTCATTTGTCGATGAGACAATTTTTACAAAAAAATTACTTTTTTTATAATTTTTTTTATTTAAAAACATGGATAATTTATAATTATTTAATTTTTCATTTAAAAATTTTTTTTTCTACTACATAAAGTAGTGGAAACGTTTTCATAAACGACGAAAAAATAAATTTATTAAGAATTTTAATCCCTATTAAGAATAAATAAACCAGAAGTGAAATAGTTCCTTATTTTTTATCACTAAAAAAAATTTATTTAATGCAAATAACCGATTACTTGTCTATTATCAAATAAATATTTACTTGAACCAAATAATTTTTATTTAAATCAAATAAACTGTAATTAAATAAATAATTTCTGTATTTGAATTAAATACCACTTAATTGACTCAAATAAATATTTAATTGACTCAAATAAATATTTATTTGATGCAAATAAATATTTATTTGGTGCAAATAAATATTTACTTGATAATAGTCGAGTAATCCATTATTTGAATCAAATAAATTTTTTTTCAGTGTTCTAGGAATTATTTCATTGTATATTATTTATTTTATTGTTATTATTTTTCAATGTTAAGTAAAAGATGTGTTTAGAATTTTTTTCTGCATCTAATTTACTTTAAAAATCAAATTAATTTAAAATTTAAAAATTCAGGGCGATACAAATTGTATGAACGTCTTCAAATTAGTATTTTACTTATTTAATATTTTTTAATATTTTACGAACTTCTTCGACTACCAATCCTTGGAAAAATCAAATTTTCTTATTTTCGTTAAATTTTCAGGAAATGTTCTCTTAGTGTTTCTATTAAATGTAATGAAATTTCAGAAACCCTTTTTAAGTGGCTAAAAATTGAGTTATTCAACAACTTTTACATACATGAAAATGTTCAAAATTTCAACCTAAATATTTCGTTTTCCGGCATCACAAGAGATTCTGAAATTTTCACATTTAAAACAAACACAAAGGAAAATTTGAGGAAAATTGACAAAAATAAAATGATTTTTTTGAGAATGTCAGTTGAAGAACGTAATTAAGTATCAGTTATTAATTAATTTTATTAATTTTATTAATTATTAAATAATAAATTAATACGTTAATTAATTTTATTACCTTTCGTTATAATTTTCCTTGATTATAAATGTTCTCTGAAATTTAAAAGTAAGTTTTATTGCTATGTACCGCTTTTAACTTTTGATGTTAACTTTTTTGCAAATTATTCTTCATGTGTAGAACATAATGCAAAGCATGTTGGTTACTGTTCATGAAAGGTACACGCTGATGCTGACAATTTGCATCCTATCAAAGTGAATCTTGTCATGAGGCTCAATTTCCTAAACACACTTAGAGAGAAATACAATGATGTAATTACATTTCAAAGTTTACGAAATACAATTATTTCTTTGTTTCATTGATAAAAAATAATTTTTATTATTCTCGCGTGTTAAAAAAAAAAATTCCAATAAATATAAATCAGAAATTTACTCATCAGGAATATTTATTTCTCTCTGTGTAAATTAATGCTTTTTTGAAAGAAAAAAAAATAACAATAGTAAACTGAAATTTTTGCAATAATCCTTTATTTTGATAATTTGATCAAAATTTTGCCTTACATATCAAATTTTTTTTGACAATTAATAAAATGTTTGTAATTTTTTTTCTCTGAAATAATAATTCAACTTGGATGATTGATTGAATGTTTCAAAATAAAGGATGCTTTACGAAATAGAAATAAATTTCGATTTATTTATATTAAAATTGTCGATATTTGATTATGCAGGACGAATTGGATGTCCGCATTTCATGGCACCGGAAGTAATTCAACGTAGGCAATATGGAAAAGCGGGAGATGTTTGGTCGGCAGGTGTACTGCTTCACATATTACTTACTGGAACCCTTCCATTTGTTGGCTCTCGGGACCGTCTACGGGAAGCGATTTGCAGAGGACGAGTCCAGGTGAAGTAGACCGAGATTTTTATTTTTCTATTTACCATTTTCTCTCATGATATTTTATATTATATTTAAAATATTAAACTTATTTGCGACGGTATAAAAAATTTCCTTCCGTCAAAAAAAGGAAAAGAAAAATATATTAAAAACTAATTGATTAATAATTTTTTGCAAAAAAAAAGTAAAGTTTGAACAATTTTAATCAAGAGTTGAATTTTATTCGTTAATTTGAATGTACACCTGGATTGAAATATGATTAATTGGGATAATTTTCTTTTTTGGCAGATGGAGACACAATTATGGGACACTATTACTGAGACGGCAAAAGATCTTATTCAAAGGATGCTTACGACGGATGTAAATCACAGAATTACTATTCAAGAAGTTCTCAATCACAAGTGGCTGAGAGTGAGTAGTTAAGTTGGTTCTTTGGAAAATCGTTACTCTTGAAAGTCGGTGATCGCACACAGGCTAGGCATCCTCTATCGGTTTATATATTGTAACTATAATAATAAAAGTAGCTACTTTTAAATATAGTCGGGTTGCGGGTGACGATGCTGTCACTCGTGGTCTGATGTCAGTGAAGGTGTCGATGCGTATGACGATGTGCATTACGTATATGTGTTTCTCTATGGCATGTGGTTGAGCAGTTAGCAAGTGAAGTAAGGAAGGGGCGCACGAGGGCTCTGAGTATCGATGTAATACACGTGCAAGTGGGTTATCGATTTGTGGGGGCAAAGCTCGCTCACTTAATGAAAATAAGCTAGATATATAACCATCTTCACGATTCATGTGTTTTAGACCATTTTCTGTTAGTGAAATTAATATATTTTTTTACATCCCTCACAAAAATATTTCTACCCTCAGTTCTATTGACAAGAATCCATAGAAATAATTCCACAATAAGAAGCTTAACTTCTCAATAACTCGAAACATTCGGATTAAAATTTACCTTTCTTCATTTTTTGCTCTTCTTTATGGACAAAGAAATTTTTTTACTAAACGGATATTTGATCATAAATTGGAAATGAACGATTTTAAGATATAAAATTCATTATTGTAATGTTAATTGGAACTAATTATTTTTTCTTTTTTGTAGGATCGTGATAAGCCCGCTATACATTTAGGAGAAACTATAGAAGAACTTAAGAAGTTTAATGCTAGGCGAAAATTGAAAACCGCTGTGAAAGCAGCTGTTTCCTCGGCAAGGTGGCATGCACCATATTCGGAAACAAACGGCGATAGTTACTTTGAAATTGGCGATGAGGAAGTCATGACAACAGGTGTGTAGAAAATGACATAAAGATTCTCGTAAATAATAATTACAAAGGGAAATATAAACCCAATTTATTTTTAAATTAATTCAGTGTTGACTTTTATAATCAGAGAAAATATTTTTTTCGAGTAAACATAAATTTTAAGTGATAAAAGAAGCTTTGGGATTTCTGAAAGAAATCTATTGTAATTCAATTATTCAGCTACAGCGATTAAGTAGTTTGCATAGCCTCATTTTTTTCTTTCCTCCTTCTGGCTTTTCTCTACATGTAGTTTGATTTTACGATAGTGACATTTATTAATTGATTAATTTGAAATTTAAGTAATTAATTTTACGAATATAAATTATAATAGAATTAATTTAGTTAAGACAGTTATGTTTATTTATCTTCCTTACTTTATTTTCAAACTTTTTTTTTCTTCCACAATATTATTTACAATTAAAAATTAAATTGATTCTAGTTTTTATATTCAGTAAAATTATAATAACATTAAAACGAAAATTTGAGGAAAATTCTGAAAAATTGAAATTCGATTGGTTAATTAAGATTTGGATTCGTTAAGATAATTAAGAACTGATGAGTAACTTTTATAAAATACATATTTTACATGTAATTCTTAATTTTGAAATAAAATTTATAATTAATATCCGATTTTTAGGTCCCGTTGCTGAAATTTTAGATTCACTTGATGATATAGAGATACTTCAGGAGAGTGGTAGACTGACACGCTCTGAAATTCTTTCCACTGTTGATGATCATCAGCTTCGCGCGATATTAGAGGTATGATTACTATTATTATTATTAATAAAAATTCAAAGTAACGATCACGATCTTGAATTTTTATTATTTGACAACTGGGTGATAAAATTATTATTTATATTATTATTATTATTATTGCACCCTTATTGAATTAAATATTCGTTTATGAGTTTCAAATGAAATAATGAAGAAATTCCAGAATCTTAATTTATACACATACATATTTCTGGCTTCTATTTAGAAATTTACTAAATTATCAAATTTTTTGTAAATTACATTAGTTCAGGTATTTTATTTAAGTTCTGAATTTTCAACTCATAGGAATTAATATGAAAATATTTCTATCTTAATTATCATTGTAGCTAAAATGAAAATTAATTTGATTATGGTTTTAATAATTAGAGAATTTTAAAAATGGGGAAGATACAGATATTTTTTAATCAAGTTTTTAGTAAATGAAAATAATTTTGTCATTGATGTTATTGTAATTATTTTTAATGGTGAACGAAATAGAAAAACACCTGAGAATTTGGTTCAGTAGACATAGACGAATACTTTATTGACAAAAAAAAAAAAAAAACAAGAAATAGAAAAATAGGAAAATACAAAAAATGGGAAATGGGAAATAGAAAGAATCATCAAATCGAAAAACGTTGGCCCTTTTTAAATACTTTTTAGGGATATTATAAAATAATTTTTCTTTGAAAATAATAACAAAATCGTAATTTTACTGAGGAAAGTGGAAAATAAGTTTTCTCCATTGATTGCTGGAGATGTTTGTTGTTCTTCAGAACTTGGAAATAGAAAATTAAGGAAAAAATTTTTTTCCATTAGTTTGGAATTTGAATTTTTCTATCGGTAAAGCAGAGCGACATGAGATTTTCATCCCTCTGACTGCAAGGGGTTGTTTTAAAGTGGATTTTGCGCATTATATTGGTCGGTATACCTACTACAGGCAAGGGAGTAGCTTGTCGAAAGTTTCTGATAAGTTAGATAACAGTCGGGATCAAACCGTGGTGTCGTTAGTTGCAATCCCAATTTTTCTTCTTATTTTTTCTTCACATTTTTGAGATAGTTGCGAGCTTTTACGGCAGGGGAGCCACTCATATTTCCCCGTGAAGAAGAGATATTTCACATCAGTACAGTGAGAGAAGTTTCAAGTTTTGGAAATTTTGAGATCGCATGCGTCATCACCTGCTTCTTCAAAGATGGCCTCTTAACACGCATTAAAGTTCGTAAACAATGTCACGTACATTGACGGGATCGCGGCCTCGCGTTTACGCAAAAACACGAGTACCCGTTTATCTCTTCATTCTTGTATTTTTCTTCTTCTTTCTGGCATTCACAATTCTCTTCATATTTTTCACGACAACGTTATTGAAATCAATGCCGGCAAAAACACGAGGAGATGTTTCGAATCCTTACCACCGGTAAACAAAAACAGAGATGCGAATTCGTCAACTTTTGCTATTTGGCGAGTCCGAACTTGCTGCGGACTTGTTTGAAATTGCAAATCTTTTGGTGAGTAGAGGAAATAATAGTTTTTCATCTTTCCACTTTATGAAACTGATAAAAAATCTAATAGAATAGAATTTATTTATTTTGTCCCAGGAGAACCATGAGAACAACAATTGATTTACAACAAATACAATATATATATACATAACATAAACAATAGATAATTATACAG
>JUFY01032211.1:10527-38218 GCA_001855655.1 Leptopilina clavipes
AAATATATTGTAAGTTAATAATAATTAATTAATATTATATAAGAGTATAATAAGTACTAGATAACACACTAACTTAAATTGTGTGTAAATGATTGTATTCTAAGTTAATGTATGAATATATGTAAATGTAATGTATAGTGTACAGAATAGTATGTATTATTAATGTAGTGAAGTGGTGTTGGTTGCATTGAGATGCAACGTCACAAGTGACATGCGCAATAGACTCTATTAGACACTTAGAGCGGAGACGAGAATCTCTTGCTTCTCTCATCGTTTGATCTTTAGTCTTAAGTTTGAACTTGAACCGTAAGGTTCATTGTAAATCTTTAAGTTGTTATAATAAATATCTTGGGTTTTAATCTAAGAGTCAAACAATTAATAATTGTTATATTAATAACTATTAATTAAGAGTTTGTCTCTGAGAGGATTTTCCCTCCGTTTAACGGAATTTAATCTTTTTATTATTTAAATCTCCCGGTCCCTTTTCAGGGATTTCATTAAGGTTGAACCCGTCGAATTAAAAGAGTGAATGCACCTTAATCGCATATTTCGCTCGTAACAATAGTTTGCGCATCCCGACTCTTTCTCTTGTCTCCTCCATAAAATTGTTTTTATCATTATTAATAAGGAATAAAAAAAACTAGCACATAAGTGGAAAAAAACATTTTGTACATTTTATCTTTTTAAAATTTTAAAACACCAACAATGGTTTAAATTTATTTTGCGCATTATTTAAAAAAATGTATTAAGTAAAATGAAATTTGTGGAAGCAAAGCTCGTGACAATAGGTCAATGGGGTGAGTTTATTTTTATTGTGTTATAAGTATTTTTTTGTTTATTAAAAAGTAGTACAAACTAAATTTCTGGAGGTATTTATGAATTATTTCCCTAGTGAAAATAATTACAATTAGTGTCAATTTGGACATGTAAATACACGTGTAATACATGTGTATTACACAAGGAAATACGCGAGGAAAAATTATTACACGTGTAAAAATTTTTGTTCCTATATTTACACGTTTTATTACACATAGAAAAAAAACGTGTAAATACACTAGATAAAATTATTACACGTGTAAATGCAGGTGATTATTTCCAATAGGGTTGATGTACTTTAATAATTCTTTTATAATATCTTCTTTTTAAAAAGTTTTTTCATTGAAAAAAATGAACTTTTAACTATAAGAAAATATTCTTAACTCCAATTTAAGTTAAACATATTCTTAAAATAGTATCTTCTAAAAATAGAATATCGTTTCTTTTGGTAAAGAAATAGTTAATTTTAATTATAAATCTTAATCAACAAAATTTTCACTAATTTCCAGCGAATATTATACGCTGATTGAAATAAGTGATATACTTATAAAAAAGTATTTTTGAAAGATAATTTTAACCATGATACCTATATAATTACACAAATTTTTTAGGAGTGGGAAAATCTTCTATTGTTAAAAGATATATCGATAAAGCATTTGAACCTGCATATAGGCAAACAATTGGAGCATGTTTTCAATGGTGCAAATTCAATATTGGTGACATAAATCTGACATTACACGTAAGATGAAATTTGTGTACTTTTGGAAAAAATTTCAATTTTTTGCATGAGTCAATTATAAAATGTAACCAGTATCACAATTTAATTTTTAAACAGCAAAAAATCGCTGACAAATTATTTATTACGTTGTTTTCGCTGAATTAAATAATTTACTTTAATCCATATAAGAAAGACTGTAGAATAATCAATGAAGAATTTTTACTTTTTGATTGAAAAAAAAGTTTTGTAGCTAAAAAATGTGATAACGAGTTTTATAATATTCTAGATTTGGGATACGGCAGGAGAAGAAAGATTCAAAGCCTTAATGCCAATGTACTGCAGAACAGCAAATGCAGTTTTTTTAACTTTTGATCTAACGTCAAGTGAATCCTTCAAAAGTTTAAAAAATAGTCTTGTTGACTTTAAAAAATACTGTGACGAAAATGTCGTTTTAATTCTTATAGGCAACAAATTAGATTTGATAGAAAAACGACAAGTCTCTGAAAAAGAAGCAAGAAATTTTGCTTCTTTAATTGGTGCTTCCTATTATGAAGTATCAGCATTAACAAGTTACTGGATTGATGATATTTTTGACAAGGCAGCATCTGAATTAATTAATCTAGTTAATCAAAAGAAAGAAACTACCATGAAATTTTATGAATGTAAGTCATTAGTTGATAACAATCGCAAAAAAGTTTTAAAATTGCTAACTGATACAAAAGTTGACAAACAAAGTAAAAATTGTCCATGTTAATAATAATTTTTTTATATTATTTATTTGTTTGTAATTTCACAAATCCATACAAAGAAGTTCAACCTAATGTTATTGTTGCTTTCTAATTTCCTGAAGGGAATTACAATTAAAAATTTTAATTATTAGAAATTTTATAACATTTATACCCTTGTTTAATAATGTTCTTGAATTAAATTCATGTAATAATCTAATTTGGGATACAATCCCAATGTAAGATAGAGAGATCTTGGACTGGGGATATGTTATAATTGTTATTTTTTAAAAACTTTTTTTATCGTAATAGATTAAATATTTTTATATAACATTTTTATATAACAACTCCGTTAGTTTTTTATATACATTTATAATTATAATTTATATATAGGTATTTTTTCTCAAAGACACATAATGGTGCATATATATCAGTATTTTCATACCCCCCGAATTCAGTTAGAAAAAATTAATATACAAAAAAAACTTTTAAAACTTTTAATATTTTTACATCATAAAATATTATTTCATTCCTTCTGTATATTGAAACAAACTACGAACCCTAAAAGTGTTAATTCATCAAATTATGTATTGTATACTCGTGTGAAATATTTATCTGCGATCGCATATTTACTATGACAATGTATATTCTGTAAACTCTAATTTTTTACTATTTTAATAAAAAAATTTGACAAACATATTGTCTATCATTTTTAACGAGATGCCCTCTTTTTCTAGTGTAAAAGAGATTCAAGGCGGATTAATAATAAATGATAACGTTTAATTAACAATTTGATTATTATTTTCTTCTGTAAAAAATCAGAATGAAAAAGAAATTTAGAATAAATAACCCTTGTGGATGTTAACAATAAAGAATAAACAATTTTTTGGAAAAAAAATGTTTATATTAAATCTTAAAATCTTTTACGATTCCAGTAATTAATTTTTAAAAAACAATTTATTAATTGTTATTAATTTTTTATTTAAACAGATATCTAATCTACCGATTGAAACTAACTGCGCTATACAAGACTTGAGTAAAGTCCGTTGGAAGCGCTGATTTTCATCTTTATTCTACACATATTCTTTAGTCATAGACATTCAATTGTTACAAAACTTCTTTCTCTAAAGATAGTTTTAAAATTAAAAAAATTATAAACGTAATGTATAACTAAGAAACGTAATAAAATCGATAGAAGAATTTTTAAGAAAGCTTCAAACTTTATTATTGGAAACAATAATAAATTTTTTTTTGAGATGAGTCGTATTTCCAAGTAAAAAAATGAAGGTCATTGAAGGAAAAGTTGTTTTGTTGGGCGCACAAGGTACGTAAAAGCAATTTTCAATTGAATCTTTTGTTTCTTCTATTGCTTCTTTTGAAAGATGTTCCTACACATATCACACTTGCGAGCTTAAATTTTATTTTTATCACGAAATGTCAATTGCTACAATATTTTTTTTAGTGGCTTTTAAATTGATTGTTTATGTTCGGTGAACTATATTTTTTAGAATTATTTCCTTGTTTGATAAAATGCAGTTCTGCCAACTATGTATTTTAATCTTTTATATTCGAAAAAGGAAAAAAGAGATTGTCACATTGTTTACAATTTTACGGAAATCACATGGAAACCCCTGAACATGAGCGCTCTCTGGTGATGCAATTTGAAAATACTGATTTAAAAAAATCAATTAAAAAATTTTTTTTTTAATTTTAATTAAATTTATTTTCTACTCAGTGTCATAATTAATTAAAAAGCGGTTCTATTACTTGCACACATAAATTATTATATCTGTGCTGTTATCAATATTCATAAATGGAAAATTAATTTCTTGTAAGTGGGTAAATGTTCAGACATGTTAAAATATGCTTAAAAATGAATGCTTATGAAAGAGAAAAATAGATATTAATTTATTAACTATCAATATTAAAAAAAAATTTTTTTTATTTATTTTAAACTAAACATGATTAAATCTACATATATAGATTCAATTTTTCTTTAAACTATTCTTTTATATCTTCAGCTGTGGGAAAAACAAGTTTATTGATGCGATACGTGAACAAAACATTCGATAATCATTGTCCTGCAACGTTAGGCGCATCATTTTGTACTTGCAATGTATTAATTGGGGATATCCGAATTGTTCTTCAGGTAAGAAGAAATAATTTTTTTTCAAGGTATTCCTTGGCAATTATTCTTTTTAGTAAATTGTATTTATTTTTTCAGGTTTGGGACACGGCAGGAATGGAAAGATTCAGATCAATGGCACCCATGTACTATCGAAATGCAAATGCAGCACTTCTTATCTTTGACTTGACGAATCATGCAAGTTTTGCAATGGTAAAAAGTTGGGTGTCTGAATTAAAAAGAAATATTGAGGAGGCTATAATTCTCATTGTGGTCGGCAACAAAAGCGACTGTGTAGAGGAGAGAAAAATTGATTCAGAAGAGGGCAGAAAATATGCTGTCTCAATAGGAGCTATCTATCATGAAACATCAGCTCTTTATGGAGATGGCATTGATGCAGTTTTTCAAACTGTCGCCACTGAAATGTTAAAGCTAAGTGATCACAAACATCTCATTACAAGTATTAAAGTTTATGATTCTGACGCGGATGATAATATTTTAGTGACTCCCGCTAGTGAAGACTTTCACGACAATAGTATTGCGCACGGTGTTCACGAAAAGCCATTTTTCTGTTGTTAATTTAACAAAACTGTTCTCACGAAATTGATTAATTTATTATTCTTATTACTTTTACGAACTTTAATTTCATTTATATTAATGATTTTAAATACATCTTTTAATTTTCGTTTCACACGTGCTCGAGCATCTGCTGAAGTGAAGACTGATTGAGATATGCTCAAATTTTTAACTCTTATTACTATACATTTAAAAATTAAGATTATATTCACCGTGATCAATTGAATCTTTTACGATAAGATTCATATACATACAATGTATTTGTGATGCTGTGTCATACTCTGAAAGAAATTTATTAATAATTTTTTATTCAAAAAATAAAAAGATTTATACTCTTGAATGTATTTAAATATTGTAACAAAAGAATTTTTAGTATTTTAAAAATTTAACAAATTTCTTTCATTGTAAGAACTTATTAGATGAAAATGTAATAATATTTGTTATATTGTATCCGTCAATAAGCCCAAAATCATTTTCCAAAAATTGAGAATCCATTAGTCTTGTACTTTTTGCATTCTTTTAACATGTGCCAAAAATTTTGTAAGAAAATTTCATTAGATGCTAAAATCTAGTAAAATAATAAAATCACTAATAAATGGATTACAGTGATAGACAATATCTTTAACAGTAAAGTAAGGGAATTTTAATTAAATTTATATTTTCATAAGAAAATGTTTCAAGCGCAAAAAAGAACTTATTTTTTATAAAAAAAAAACGAAGATACCTCTACATTTTAAGGAAATCGAAAAAAGCGAAAAAGTGTTTTATATAACGACTAAGAAAATAAAAATATATTTCTTCTTTTAAAAAAAAATGTATTTTTTAATCCCTTTTCAAATTCTTATGATTATGTTACGGTCAGACATGATAGAAGATTCATATTATGTTTTTCCAATACAAAAACACATAAAAACTTTTGCCTGCAGAGTTGAATTTACCCTAAAAAAAAAAAAAAATAGAATTTTCTGAATAAAAAATCCTCCTGACCTATCTTTACATTTTTTTCTTCGTCGTAATAACCATAAAAATTACACACATTTTATTATTCCTTTACAATGCTAGTTATGATTATTATCTAACGTGTGAGACAGAATCGAAAGAAACGTTTTTGTATCTGAAGTAATATATGTTTATAAAGCGATGATGCATTATGGGAAAGTACGGTCACCGAACTGTGAAAGAATCTATTTATTATGTGAGAAAAGAGAAAAATCTACAGCGAAGAGACACAACAAAGAAATGATTTTTCAAAGAGATGCTCAATGATGTCATTATTAAAAAATCATTTTTATTTAAACAAACTTCATACCACAGTTAATTAGAGAAAAAAATTCTTTGATAGTTTATATCCTTTTTAGAGACATATTGAATTTAATGTTCAACTAAAAGACAAGAAAAAAATTCTCAAATTGAGAGAATGAAATGAAAATCAATTGTAAAATTGATCAAGTTACATTGACATGTCTTTACAAAAGGGAATTATAATCGTGTTGTGTGAGTCACTCCCATCGGTTGAATGCCTCGGAGCGTAACGTCCCGTGGCTTATCCCATTTTGATTATGTAAGTTTTACTATGCATCTAAGCCCATTAGAGATCTTCTTTAAACACCGCGAAAAAGTCGGAATAGAACTCAGGGTCGAATTCGGACATGTACCTGAGAGTCAAGAAACTCTCCTCACATATATCAAAAACAACGAAATTAACTTTAATTGAGCATAAAAATAGTCCGTTTATAATATTTTTAAAGACATACTGCAAAACAATATGTTAATTACCTAATCTTTTCGAGCAATAATCAAATATATTTTCTTCACTTTCACTTTGTAATTTCTTCACTTAAATATGATTATGTAAGTTGGTCATGTTTTGAAGAAAGCAAATAAATGCAGTTATAAAATGAAGCGTTAAAAACAATCTGTTTACGGCTACTAATGACGGACATTTACATATCGTATTGCAGTTTTGTCATTTTTAGAAACAATGGGTTGTAAAGATTTACAACTCCACTGAACGTTGTCATTCCATTATTTCAAATTTGCTTCCACCAGCTTCAACGCTTCCGAAAGGAAAAGGCGAAGCAATATTTCTATGCCTTTCTAAACACACCCTCGCAAATAATTTTCATTTTTAATGATTTTCAAAAGACTTTCATATTAAACTTTTAGGATTTTTATAAATAAAAATTTATTATTTTTATCTGTAGTTCACGGTCAATTAATAAAAAAAAATAATGCGACATTCAGATGTAATAATAAAAAGAACATCTAAAATTTCTTATGCTGTTATTAAATATTGAATACATATATATATTTAAGACGCAAAATGAAGGGTCTCATGCGAAGGCTGAGAAAAATGATACTGATCGACAAATTAACTTTAAAACAATCCTGCGAGATATTTCATCGAAATAATAAAATAAACATTGAAAATATAATACAGCTGGCCAAAAAAATTGTTCTCATTTACATTTCTCGACGATGAATATTCTAATCGTCAGATGAGTAATTACCTCCGGAACTTTATGATTTGCTACTAAGATAATCATTAACGATGTTTCCAAATTTCAAGCAAAGGACCATTAAATAAAAAAAAACCTTTATATGCAGTAATTGAAAAGATAATGAGTTTTTTACGATTAAAGTCAAATTAATAAGTCTTAATAAATTCTGCGTAGAACTGATTGATGATTCAAAAGGTAATAAAAAAAAACCCTTAAGAAATTCTTTGTTTAGTACAAATAAAAAAAAAACATGAAGTAATACAGGAAAACTTTTTTAAAGTAAGCTTTCATTAATTCAGAAAAAAATTAATGAAGGTAATTTATTTTGAAATTTAATTAAACTAGCTGAATTATTTATATCAATTTCACGAATTTGTTGTTTGTTGATGATTAATAAATTATTGAAATTCAAACACATGGTGACTGAGGAGATTCAAGTATAAGATGCAGTACATTTTGATGATATCAGAGGAATATCTTTAACGAATGTAGATTAGACGGTAGGTATCAGTGAAGAAAGGAAAAAATCTATAAAGTATTTTCATAATTAAAGGAAGAATTAGTAAATCTTTTTTTTTTGCAGAAATAATTAATTAATGAATGAAAGAAAGAAATATCTGCTAGTAATGGCTCGTTACGATGCTAATAGAAGAATGAACGTCTGTATGGTGCAAGAAAATACTTACGCAGTACCTGCAGGTACTTAACACTATGTAACTAAGAAGAAGAAGAAGAAGAAGAAGGTTTTACCGGGATTGTACTTCCCATATAATACTGTTACAGTTAGACAAAGCTTCAGTTGTCGACTTGTCGCAATGAACGTAACTTCGCTATACACTAAATTAATTTTTCAATCAATCGAATTCATAATTTTTTTAATTATTCATGTATAAAATCGAAAATTCTTGCAAATTACCAATTTATATTCAAAAAAAAGTTAATAACGTATGTGGAAATTTAAACAAATCTTTTTCACATTTCTTCATTCTCAATTCATTCAATTCATTCAATTCATTTAATCAACAAATAATGATATAATTAAAAAATGTCTTTAATAATTAGAGTAATTTAAATGTATTGGAATATTATTGCAAACAATATTTTTACTTTCATTAAGATTAGTATACACTTTTTAAAATAAAAATAAATAAATAAATTTTAAAATAAATTAAATAGATTTAAAAAGTTATTGTGAAGTGAAAATCATTTAGTTCCTGATGGAATTTTTAAGTGTTTTGGAATTAGTTTGACAAAAAATATATTGGAGTGTAAGATTTAAATTGAAGTTTAAAATACAAATGTGCTCGTCCAAGAGGATTAATACCTTCTATTACGATCTTCGAGAACGATGAGGTCAATGAAAAGCGGGAAATTTCGCAGCAGGATAAGCGCAATAATTTTTATATTTCTGATTTCTATCGAGACATTACATGGTCAGGGTTTTATGTTTAACAATCAACTGGCAGTTATTGCAAACGGTAAATTATAATTATGATGAAAAGTGTAATACATCCATTTTCTTCCAAGTAGTCAAAATTCATCGGATGTAAAAAATTATTTTCATTTTAACTGATCACAAATTTATGAATTTTACATTTAAATTTTGTAATTTTAGCTCATTTTTACGTAAAAGAAGATAATTTTTTTTAGAGTTATATTTTAAATCAATAAAAAAGGATTTTAACAAATTATTTTTTGTTTCTTTGTACATATAAAGAAAAAAGATGCAATTTTAATTTGATAACTTTCGCTTTCAATTATGTTTATTGTAATAAAGTTTGTTAAACTTGCACTTAAATTTCACTTTAGATTGTTATACAAGAGTGGCAATTGGTTCTCGATTACCGGATACTAATACTACTACTGTTCCGGTAACAACTGTCGCTGATTGTGAAGATGCTTGTTCAAATAATAGGACTGTATGCAAAGCCATCAGTTTTGGGTAGGTTTCTTTTTCTTTACCTAACATTTTCTATAATATAGTTTGAATTTTACATTTACTTTTTAATGCTTACATTAGAATTGGAGTGAGAGGAAACGCCACTTGTATCATAGGTAATGCTGTTCCGAACTCAAGTATTCTGTTATCAGACGAAGATTATGATGTATACGTTAGAACCCAAAAAACACCATTCTGCGAAGCTGATCGTCTCTTTAGTCTCAGCAGTGGTGGGAATATGCAAATGCCCAACATCACCACTACAGTCATGCCGGGCATCAATTTTATGAATAATCCACTTCCGATGCAACCTATCGGCATCTTTCAGTCAACAAGACCCAATGGATCCAGACGCACCGGAAGTACAATTAATCAAAAATGGTTCCCTACGAACGATGACGACTTTCGATCTTACGACATCGAACGGAATAAAAATCAAAAAGATTCTCACCATAAGACTCCCCTACATGACAACAATAATTACAATTATCATCAGTTTGATAAAATCGGTGATTCAGATGAAAAAGTTCCTGGATTCTTCGACAAATTTGATTACGGATCCTTCTTCGGACACAAAACTGATACAATCGAATCGACAAAGGGAAATTCCGAAGAAACTGGATTCGGAAATTTTTACATTGGAAAGAATCTTTATTCAAATGATTTGTCCGAGACTTCAAAGCCAGTTGTTCATCAAACCTATCTAACAATTTCTGGAAGAACCAAAACTGAGGGAAATAAGGGTTATGATTTTGAAAAATCAATCTATTCCGATATTCCTTTTGTCACTAAATCTGACGAGAATCCATTGACCAAGTCTTATGGATTTGTAATTGATCATAATTTACACAATGTAGGATATTCCGGAACGAACACGGAAGGTTCTAGTCGTCGGACAGGTGTTGATCTTAAACCAGTTTCAATTTATGAATTGTATGGCTTGGATAAAGGGAAAACGTGGGAGGAAAGATCTAATGATAACGGATCAAGGTTTAAAATAGATTCACATAATAGTCATAGAAACCGGGAGCCTTCAACGAATACTCATAAAGTAACCGAAAATGATAGGTTCCGACAGAATGCACGGTCACCAGGCACTTCCGCTTCCAAAAATTCACCGGAACGAAGTTATTCTCATTATAACTCAGGTGGCAATGATAGAACACGTGGAAATAGTGTCCCCAAAAGTAAGTTAATGAGCTTTTCTGGGCATTCATTTTATGCATTCATTCACTTTTATTTTCCACTACACATTTCAAAAAAAAGAAATTCCTTGATCTCAATTTCGTGCTCAAAATTAATTCCAGCAATTGTTGAATTCAATTGAAATACAAATGTCAAATCAAATACAATATAATCAAATATAATAATAGTAGTATTATATAAATGATTAAATTTAATAATTTTTTTTTAAAATGGTTTTGAGACATGACATATCAACTTACAATATCAACTTGCTAATTAATTACCTGAACCTACTGTTTATAAATATTAACGACAGAAGTTGAAATATATTTTATTTTTTGTGAATATATATTTGGAGTCATTGTCGATAGTTCTTCCTAATAATTTTTGAGCAGTTAATCATTATCAAAATGTCAAATTTCAATAGTAACTATACTTAAAATATTATCAGTAGTGACGAGACAAAAAAATTATTTGATTCAAACAATCGGTTACTTGACTATTAAGAAATAAATATTTAATTTTATCAATTAAATATTTATTTGCATGAAAACAACTATTATTTGAATCAGTTAAATAGTATTTATTTGAAATCCATAAATTATTGGTTAAAAGGTCTATTTGATTAAAAAAAGAAAAAAATTATTTGGTTCAATAAGTAAATAAATTACAATGACATCTAAATTCATTGTATACACATGTACATTGGGAATTGATTTAAACGAAAATATTTAGCTGCTCGCGTTTATCGGAGTACATCAATCTGTGATTAACAAATGCAACGGCATTGACACGGATTTTAAGCACTGTGCGAATTAACTCACTGCAATCATCAGTTTCCGGTGAATAGTCGCACACACGCCACACAATGCGTTCATCTACACCTGCCATAATCCCTTAACATGAAAGTGTATGTTTTTTTTTTAAACAATAACTATCTAGCATTAGTTCCGCAAAATATGAATGATCAGACTTTAAAATTTTCAATAAGATACAAATTTTACAATTTACTTGATTAAAAAAGGAATTTGCATTTTTACACGGAAAAAAACATTTCGTTTTTCGAGAAAAATCGCCTAAAAGTTTTACTCTTCTGAAGCATGGAATGCAAAAACTTATGATCTTCATTATTCATAATTTCATATGCATTCATATGCTTCTCATAAAGTTTTGTCTTATGTAAATAGCATTTATCTTTAAGAATAATCTTCAGGTAAAAAATATATAATTTAAACAAATTATATAAATTTGCAACCTTCATATTTTATATATGTATCGTAAAAAAATGTTATAGTCTTAAATCATAATTCACTTTTAACACCTGAGATATGTAATTAAAACATACATTTGAGCTGATGGCAAAGGAAACGCGGCGTTTTCGGGCGTAAAGAAGGTGACGTTTAGACGGAAACTGGGCTTCCTGAAATAATTATCCAAACAATTGTGACCCTGATGAATCTTCAAGGACATAGATGCGCTCCCTTCTAAAGTGATGTCACTCAAGAAACCTTGTGTGATCATTATTAGTTTTGCCTTATTTTGCATACTTTTTTTTATCATAAAAAATTATTTTATTATGAAACGCTCATTCTCCTTTTTTTCTCAGAAAATTCTAATCTTTGTGATTTCCTTTATTTGAATGTCAGTTTTTATAATCAGAAGCTCAATTTCTATATTCGCGAAATTCTTCAATAATAATTCCACAAAAGTTTCATTAAATATGTAAAATTGAACATTTATAACTTTTATTAAATGTTCGCAAGAATCAAATAGTGATTTTTACAACTTATTGTATTCTGCCTCTTATTCTTTCCCATGAGATGTATCGATAAGAAACCAATTTTCTTTCAGTATCATGAAAAGAAAATTAAATGATCCCTTCGCGCTCGTTGCACTTTGTGTGTAATAATTATTACATTGATGTGCTTGCGTGTATCACATCAAATAGAAAAAAATATAAAGAAGAAAAAAAATAATAAATAATAGAGGTGTCATAGTAATGATCGCGTTACGCTAAACCCCTCCTTATTATTACGCTGGTCCTCCCACTAATCCCACGGAAACATTCACTTTTCTATAAAACGCCCCGCGCTTCTAACAATTTCATTATTTTTCTCTGATTTTTTTCCGTGCGCGTATCATTCCCCAAAAATTATGGAAATTGACGGATTTTACGGGCAAAACGTGGAATTAACAATAAATGTGACTTAAAATTTTAACTGTGAGAAATAAAGTGTTTAAATATGTATTTTATAATATCGTATAAAAAAAAAATTGATTATTTTTTTTAAATTGGAAAAACTGTTTTTTTAAGAAATTAAATAAAAATTAATTTTTGATGTCATGAGTTGAAGTGAAATTATCGGTAATGCGGTGATAGTGAATAATTTTTTTAAGAGACCATATTAAAGTGATTATACAAAATGTGGAAAAGTGAGAAAAAATTGTTAGTGCCACTATGGCTTTTTCTCATTTTGGCACAGATAATTCTTCGCTATTCTGAGGCCACATCACTCATTACAATACAGGAACCAAATGTCTTTTGTTTAAGTAAGCAAAACGTCAGAAAATCACACAAAACATTATCTACTTTGAAAAAACACACTTGCTTGTAAAAATAATTCAAGAATAGTTTTAAAAATTTCAAAATAAATCCACTGTAAAAACAATTATTCAAAAAAATAAGTATACAGATATGCACATATACATATTTATTCTTGAATTATTATTTACGTTATTTTCTCAGATTTTATACACACATCTAAAGAAATATTTTATTTGCACCAAAAATAAAATAAAATTTGTCTCAGAGCCTATACACAAATATTTATTCGCATCAAATAAAAAAAGTTATTTGGCGCAAATAAAATTAAAGAAAGAAAAATATTTATTTAGGTAGCTCTGAAAAAATAAATAATTTTCACCAAGAAAAGTTTAATGAAATTTTATATGTAATGTAAAAATTAATTTAAAAAATTAAATTGAAGAAATATTTGATTCGATAAAAAATAACTCCAAACCGAAAAATGTTCTTGAATTAAGAATAATTAATTAGAAATCAAATATAAAAATGCATAATAATTTTATAAGTGTATTTTAAATTAGATTAAGAAATTAAGCCGGTGTCATAAATTAATTAGATTATGTTTATTATGTGTATCCAGCTTGTTATCGAAAAATACCAGGGAAAAAGGTCGCTGAAGTTCACATAAGAAATACACTAGAATGTGAGAGATTGGAAGACTGTCGACAGGAGTGTGAAATGCAAAAAACTGTTCTCTGTGAGGGTTTCAGTTATAGGTAAGCATAAATGTAATTTCATTATGTTTCCATAAAACATAATTTTGAACATACATGAAAGAATTTTTTGAAAGTTATTTCATTTTAAATAATTTTTTAATTGGACTTTATTTCCTACACTATTTCCCTTTTGTATTCTATCAAAGGGACATATCTATTATGAAAATGTGTTACAATATTTAGAACCTTATTTCCGTACTTTGCCCTTCGTCTCGCACTAATGATCAAGATTCCCCTCTATTTTTACCTTTATAATTCAATATTTTAAAAAAGTAGATAATTAGACCGATTACACAATTTTTTTTTACTATGAAAAGTGTAAAATCCATTTATGGTAATTTTTCTTTTGTGCTTGCGTGCTTTTACAGTAAACTTATGAACTTTCCGTTATAAAACCATTTTTTTTTTAAATTAGACGAATAAGTTCTGGATCTCGAGGGATTTGTGAGCTGGTATCAATGCCATTTTCAAGAATGGATCTCAGTAAAGATTTCATAACAGATTCGCAATACGATTATCATGGAAGGGACGCTTCTTGTTATCGAAGAATAACTGGTCCCGGTTATAATAATCAAAATGAGTGGAGATATCCTGAGTCAAAGTCACATTTGCCTTATGGACCTCCGGGACTCACAGACGAGAGTTGGAGGTCACGACAACAGGATAGAGAATTTTCTCCACGCTTCGGAGACCGGATACCAGACGATTTCTACGGAAAGCCAAAAGATTATGATCGACGTCCTGGCTATGAAACATATTATGATGATCCACGATATAATGTAAGACCTTATGGAACATCACGTGGCCAACAAAATGAAGTTTTTTATCGGCGTAGTGGAGCTGGAAGAAGAGGTCCAGATTATAGAGATTATGAATATCGAAAATCTTATCCTTCAAGATTGCATGACGGTCATTCGTTTAGAATAATGGACACTGAAGATTATCCTCAAAATCCACCAAAAATTCATTATTTTCCAAAATATCCTGCAATACGAGATGAACATAGATATCCTGATTCCAGTAAGTTAAAATTATTTCAATTATTTAATTTTTAAACTTTGAAAAAAAATTAAATTTCGAGAAAATCTTTTAATTATTTTTGACGAAATTATAGTGTCTGATACAAATCAAATGGGACCACCGTATATAGTTGATCATCAAAAGGATCCCAATCATAATTGGGGATATTATAGTGGAACATACGGAAGTCAATATGGCTATGATACTAATCATGTCTCAAATTACGATCCCCCGAAAGCCGATAATAATCCTCATAAACATTCCCGACCGTTTAACAATAATCACGTTTATGGACAATTTTATAATTATGGTGGCGCTTTTGGTTATGGGGACAATTATATTCCCAGTGATAGAGACGTGACTTATGGTGGAACTGGATATATACGTGATTGTTCCGTAAGAACCGGGGCTGGATTCAAAATAGGAAGGAATCTTATTGGTAGCACGTATCTAGCTCAAAATGTTGATGAATGTGAACATCTGTGTCTTCAAGAAAAAACAATAATTTGCAGAACATTCTCTTATAGGTACGTGACAAAAAAAAATTTATTAAATTGGGAAATCTAACTTTTGCAAACTTTAAATTTATTTCTTGTAAAAAATAAAAATTTTTTGTTAATATTCTTCTGCGCAGGTATAACGTAGAAGCTTCAGATCCAACGAATAATTGTCATCTGACTTCAGTTGCTTATAAAAATCTAAACTTTTATGAAGATATAGAACCAGATCGAAATTATGATATCTATGTAATGTCAAAAGATAGAAAAAATTGCATACCCGCTAAGCAATCCTCTCAACAGCCACCAGACGGTATTTCAAACAATTAAAAGAAAATATATCTATATATCTCTAACTATTCATAATTCTACTGCTGATGAATGCACCTTTCATTTCAAAAAAAATCTTTAAACGTTTCTATATGATGTAAATTAGAGGGAATTTGAAAATTATTGAAAGTTTTGAATTGCAGAATGTTTTTGGAGAGTTAAGAGTGGTTTCGGAATGCCGGAAGATGTAATAAAGGATAAAATCACTGTTCCTGGTTTCGGAGATTGTGAGTCAGAATGTATTAAATCTCATCAGTTCACATGTAGGAGCTTCGTATTCAGGTTGTGTAAAAATAGTTCGTTTTAATATTTTCTTATTAATATACCGTTTCATTAATTATTCAATTTTTAATTATAGACACAGTCAGGGAGAATCTGATGATTCGAAAAATTGTTTTCTGAGTAACTGGTCAACACAGGAGATAAGTCCTGAAAGTTTGGTCGATTTTGATGGAGCCGAATTATATGAAAGAGGTAGTTTCGGCAGAGGATGCGAACCTTTTCCATTTTCTGGTAAACCAAACTTCCCACCCTCTGACAGAAACATTCAACATGAAGAAGAAGAAGGTACAATCAAAAATAATAATTATTCAACCTAACAAAATATTTTACTGATTGATTTTCAAATTGTTATTGAAGTTTTAATTTTTTATTTAATTCAGTGTGTTACAGTTCCTTCCGAAAACCTTGTAGATTATCACCGTATTCTGTAACACTGTCAATGCGTGTAGATAATGAATTTGATTGTCGTCAAAAATGTACAAAAATGAGAAACAGGGATGATGTTCCTTGCTGGGCATACAGTTACAAGTAAGTCAAGTTTTATTATAATAAATAAATAAATAAATAAAATATTCTTTAGTTGAAAAATGTTCCTATTATATGCATCTATATATTAATGAAAATCTAAATATTTTAGAATTAGAGGAGATAAATCGGACAATAATTGCCTGCTGAGCGACATTCCAAGCAGAGATTTGAGACCAGGTCTAGATTATATCTATGATGACGATCACGTATTATTTGCATGGAAGGAATTAGAATCAAGGTGTCAAAAAACAGACGACTCAGATGACGTTATTGGACCATTATCAGAGTCAGGAAGGCCACTTTATTTACCTGATATTAGAAGACCAATGGGATACGATGGACGTCCTAACTCAGAAAATCCACCTTCTGATGGTAATGATCAAGGATACCACTACCCACCACCTGATAAAGGAAAACCTGGCTTTGATTATCCATCTCCTAATGATGACAGTCCCGGATATCATTATCCTATGCCTGATAAAGGGAAACCTGGTTTTGATTATCCACCTCCTAATGATAACAGTCCCGGATATCATTATCCTATGCCTGATAAAGGAAAACCTGGTTTTGATTATCCACCTCCTAATAATGACAGTCCCGGATATCATTATCCTATGCCTGATAAAGGAAAACCTGGTTTTGATTATCCACCTCCTAATGATGACAGTCCCGGATATCATTATCCTATGCCTGATAAAGGAAAACCTGGCTTTGATTATCCATCTCCTAATGATGACAGTCCTGGATATCATTATCCTATGCCTGATAGAAGAAAACCATTATACTATCCACCTCCTTCCAATGAAAATCCTGGATATTATCCTCCTGATAAACGGAGACCTGGATATGATTGTCCACCTTCTAATAATGAAAGTCCAGGATATCATTATCTATTTCCTGACAAAGGAAGACCGGGATTTGATTACAAACTTCTAAAGAGAAGACCCTCTAGGCCAGACTACGGAAGACCTGGTGGTCCTGATTATTTACCTCCAGACAGTGGCAGACCTCCTTTAAAATTGTATAACAGACCTCCATTTGATTTCCAACGTCCTGATCCAAATCGCAGAAGACCCTTTTTCAATTTTAACAGATATCCACCTCCGGACGGTAATCATATTCCTGATGAGTATCAAGCAGTAATACCACTCGATTCTGATAAAGGAAGTCTTGGTTCTCATCAAGATGGAGGACTGTCTTATGGAGTTGGACACAATTTCCATCATGACAATAAATTAGGATCATTCATACGTAAGTTCTTCATTCACTGATAATTAGTTAATAATTTATTGTTTCGATTTTCAACAAACTGAATCTACGTTTTTCTTCAGCGAACGATCAAACAATATTCCAACATTATTCAGTGAATGGATATCCATGTAAACGAGGAACTAAATGTGAAAGTAACAAAATTACTGGATTTTGGTCTTGTGAAACGGAAGGAAGTGAATTAGGCTCTTGGGACTATTGTTGTCAACCTACAAGTCATTGTGGCTATTCAAGAGGCTTTGATTATCCCTGGTAATTTGATATTCATAATTTTTAAAATCTAAACATTTCTAAATTTTTGTAAATATAACAATTGATATAACAATATTGTTAAACTAACCAAACAAGTTCAGTCAACTAAATATTTTGTCTATTCAATGTTACGTAACGTAAACTATTATTTCGTTTATCTGAAAAGGTGTCACGTGGGACCATCAGAAAAACAATGGAGACCTTGCAGTGAAAAATATTTCCCTTATCTACCGAGTTCGCGGCCAATAATTCATCCAGAAAGAAGACCTCAGGAAATGGGACGTCGTGTCGATGACGGCGATTTGGATAAAAATTTCCTAAGCAGACGTTGGCCCGTTGCCTATCTACATTGTGAACCACCACCTGGTGAAAGAATACCAGTCACGACACCAGAAATTCAAAAAGATCTTCCGTCAAATAGTACAATAAGAAGTCGAAAATGGATCACAAAAGGAACTGAACCTCCTCCAAAAGAATTAAGATTTATTCAAGCGGTACCATTAGTAGATCCTCCTGAGAATAAGGAAATTGAAAATGCCAATTTTACACAATCCAATAAATCCGAATCGACACTGACCAGATTCAGAACTGCAAAAGTTGAACGCATTAATAATCCTTTAAAAAGTAGCAATTAATCAAAAGCATTCAAAAATGAAACTTACAATTTCTTAATAAAAATTGTAGTTTTTTATTTCATTTTTTTTAATTGTTCGTTAATTAATGTGAACAGCAGAGAATTTGCGATTTAAAAATAAGACTAGAATATTTTAATATATCAAAAGCTAATTTTTAATTAAAAAATAAGCAATTTTCTAACATATATTTTGTATATAAACTTTCAATATTATTAAGAACAGTATTAAATTTTAATTAATTTACGTATATCTGCCAGAAAATTACAAATGATATATATATTTTAATTATTTCTTTCATTTTCAATGTATAATTAGAATTCATTTTGAAAATAAATTTTTTAACATAACAGACCAGTAAATGAATCTGCCGTGCTCAGTTTGTACCCATGTATTTAATCCAATAGATTAATGTTTTAAGAATCCTTTCTGCTTGAAACTTGACTAAAGCTTTCTAAATCACGGATCGCCGGAAACACAATCGTCCCTATTAATCACGCACGTCACGCAATTTACACACAAACACCGGTGCTTTTGCAAACACTTTCGATCCAATTATTTGAATTTACATTCACATTTTCTTATTTTGTCCTTTTCTCAGTCTCAATTGATTTACTATCATTATTAAAGGATATCGATTGCTGATTCTTTTCTTTAAAGAGGGTAATGGCAAATTTTGTTGTGAATAATGAATTTTTTATCACCTTCAAGTTTAGAATTAAATGTCACAAATAAAGGGTTATCTATTCACTTACTGAAATAATGGGTTTTCATTTAGGACCCATCGATTATACAAAATTTCTTGACCAATATCAGTAATTATTTATTCAAAAATATACGGAACTTACTTTGAGAAGAAAAAGTCCGTGATAAACCAGTGTTACAATGTAGAAGTTAGTCGATATGCGAGATCTGAAAATAGAAACACAATTATTATACAAAATTTTAACATAGGTTTCAAAAAATTCAATAATAGACAATATCAACAGTAAACAATATACTTTAAGACTAAAGACCTAACCTACAAAATATACATTAATATAATTACAATTATTTAGTTCACTGAAAAAAAGTTTCAATTCAATTACCACCAGGTCTATTCAGGGGTTGAAGAATATAATAATTGAATGATTTTAAAGTATACATATATTTGTGTCATCAGACAGTGGCACGTTTGTTAAAAATGGCTTCCAGTTTATATACTTGTTCTTACAAAGAATTCTGTCGCAATTCGGAAAGTTATCGCAGAATTAGAAAAATTTTATTTCCGTTAGGTGCTGTCCTTTAGTGGTAATTTTTTGTACTAATTTGTTTAAAGTCTACTTTACACCCTGGGTGTTTTCGATGTCACCACTCTGAGCATAGGTCTATCTTTTTCTAATTAATGAGGTTAGAAAAGGATACACTTGTATACTTCGAAAACACCTCATGTGGGGGTTTATGAGATGCACTCCCCGGGGCGTCCTGGGACTGCAAAAGGTTCTCAAATCTGCTTAAACAGCTAATTGATCAACATTGTTTTTGATCTGTTGAATGGAATTGAGAAGCTTTTGTTCCTCCGAGGCGCCCCGAGACGTGCAGCTCGTACACCCCATGTGGTGTTGCGTTTATATATTGATATATCTGAAAAATCTTCAATTTGTCAAGAGCAAATGAAAGTACAAAAATTCAGGATATCTGAAATTTTTTTTAGATTTTGCGATTACAACTATTTAGACTGAAAAAAAACCACTTTGTAATTAAGAAGTTAAGAATTCAAGCTGGCGGTAATTTTCCGCAAAAGTACCATTGCGAAACGCCATTGTAGAGAAAACCAATATTTATTATACTTATTATTTTTTTTTATTACTCAATACTCACCGGATGTCGAATGAAGTAGGTATTAGCAGCTTCTTCCAGAAGGTTCAATTATTGCACTAAAAGAAACACTTTTCTACAAATAACAATTATAAATTTACTGTTAATGATTGAGAAGATTAAGGTATATCACCGTGCTTGACCGTGCTACTACAGCGCTACTGTACTGAAACTAGGGTTATGTTAGCCTTCTGCTCTGTTGGTAATAACGCATGCGCGTAACTAAAGTATTGTCCTTTTAGCGGTAATAAATTCAGCTATACAATATAGTAGACTCAGCTAAAATTTCTCTCTTTTTAGAAATTTATTAAACAAAGATATATAATATTAGACAAGTAGAATGCATTTACATTAAGAAATATTAATCAATTAAAAAAAAAAATTATACATTTAAAAAACTTTCACATAAGTTTTTATAAATTTTTATTCAACTTAAAATTCACCGTTAACTGATTTATTTAATTTAAAAAATTCAATAAAATTATTACACTCCAATAAAATATTAAAATTGTTTAGAGAAACACTAGTTGTACAAACTAATAAAAAATAATAAGTAGATTGTTTAATCATAAAATTCCAATGATTATATACGATTTGAATTTTTTTTTATAAGTTGTGCACATAATTATATGATATTTACTTTGAATACCGCATTCGAATAAATATAAATTTCACCTGAATATACACATAGGTATTATATTGTGCAGAAAGCTTAATTAATATTCATAACGAAATATTTCTATATCCTCAACGAAATACTTATCAGTTGCTTATTTCGATATTTAATCTTTCTTTTTACGTCATATCCGGATAATTCAAAAACTGTGCACGTGCTCATTGCATATTTAAAAAGTTTAATTTGATTTAAACAAATTTTTTGCCTAATTGTTTTACCCTTAACTAATGACATATTTCTTGTTCATTTTTCATTTATAATTTTATTATACATGGAATTTCGCTTGCATTTGATCGTTTTACGTTGAAATCTGAACATTCGGCTGGCTTGATGTGACACAGCCGAATTTCAAAGAACATCAGCTATGCCGACATCTTGCCTTCAAACCGTCCAGTTTTTATACCTTCAAATTTATTTATACTGTAATAGAAACAAAATTAATTAATACATGTAAAAAACATAATAAAATATTTTCTGTGTTTATAATTTTTTTTTATTATATATTAATGATAGAAATCAATTTTAGAACAGAGATTCTGTATATAAGTTTATGTTTTCACGTAATTATTTAAAAATATATTCGTCACAATTGTCAAGAAATGATCTAGAGTTTTATTTATTGAATCGTAAGAAATCAGACACATTCTTTGATAAATCGGCTAATGCTGCTATCTTATAGCTTTAAACACTTAAAAGTGATATCTATTTTACACAATTTTAACATGATAGCTCAGTTATTTATAAAAAATATTTTTTCTTCAAAAAGTGAAAAATATATTAAATTTTTAATTATAAATAAAAATTGCAGTCTTTTACAAAACTAAGATTCTATATTCATATTTTTTTCCAAGATGATTTAGTTCAAGCATGTGAAATAACATTTGATCCATTTTAAAAAATTTACAAAAAAATTGTTTATCGCTTATTTAAAAAATTTATTAAAATTAATCACTTAGAAGATGTATATTTTAAATTGAAATTGTATATTACTGTATTAAAACTTTATCCATATTTACGCTTACTTATATATAGAAACAGTCAAATTTATTTTGATATTAAATTAAATAAATTGATATTTGATATAAAATTAGGTTCAGGTACATTAATTTTTTAGTAAGCACTCAAAGACATTAGTGTCGACCATAATCTAAGTGCATTGACTTCTGATAAATACGTAATTTCGTATACATACGAACATGCGTCCATTCAAATATAAGCTTCGACAGCAAAATCAATTTAATTGAATCAGCAAGATACAATCAAAGAAGTGGATTTCTTTTTTTAAAAAACGTATATAAATACATAATAAATATTATACAAAATTGATAAACAAGTGGAATTTAAAATGTAAGTTAAATTTAAACAAAACGAAATGCTTGTATGTATTTAATTTTTCCAAAAAACTATTGATTACTAAAATCTATCTTCTTTTATTGAAAGAAAAAATATATTGAAAAATAGTTAAATATTAAAAAAAATTTAATTATTTATATTTAAATGTTTAAAATATTTTAAAAAAATTCTATAGTAAATACTTAGAAGTTTAAAAAAGTAAATATAATACTTAAGATGTATTTTCCATGCACACTGCATCCAAAAGTTCAAACATCTTTATTAGGAATTTTCTGTGAAGAGAAAATAACAGTTTAAAATGTGAATAAACAATGAAAATAAAAAGTTTAATTTATTGTTGACATGATGAATTTGAATAAGGAAAATTTTCATGATAATCACTAATCTTAAGACACTGCGATATTGAAAGGAAGAGACTTATCGAAGAACTGGTGGTGTAGGCGTTGAACTGCCGAAGACGTAAAGTAAAGGACGTGGACGTCGCGACGCATTTTAAGAGGGGAGGATGCCTCATTTCTTCGCTTCTTCTATTGGGTCCCACCACTTGTTAGTTTCTTCTCTAAACAGATCAACATTTTTCTTGTATCCTCTTTAACACCTGTCATTTAATGCATTTTCGCTAATTTTATATTCATTCAAATTATTATAATTTCTTATAATTAAATATTATCTCGCAGAATAAAAAAACTTGACAAATAAAAAAAGATAAGACAAATAATTTATTACTATTAATATTATTATTATTGTAAATCAACAGAAAACTTGAGGCTTTATGTCACAATTGCATAACGGTTATACAAGAATGTCACAAATTGTTACAGTTATGTAAATACGACATATATTGTTTGTGATTGTTCACTGGATAAACAATGATGATAATAATATTGATGTCAATAGTGAATAATAAAAAATGTGTGATTTATATAATGCTTTATAAATAGTTATTTGATAAATCAATCATTAAAAATATTTTTATCCTGTTAAATGTTTTAAACAACTATATAATATACAAAAAGAGTCAAATTCAATTAAGTAAAAAATTCTGTAGACGAGAATGGTTATTGGAAGCTCCATAACAATCCGAAGAGTCCCTCAACATCGTGATTTCCGGTGGCGGCGTTGACCGGATATGGCAAAGAACTAAGTCGCGTTGTAACGAGTTTCATATGCGAATCACGCAATCCGTGTACATACCAAAGTCTGATGACATCATATATATACTCATTGTATCTAAATTTATGTATAAATGTTCAAATAAAAAATGCTTTTATATAATTACAATTAAATATAATTTTGAAACCAATAAATTTAAAAGATAATGCCAAAACAACTGGAAAAATATAATTTTTATTATCAACCTAATATATAGAGTAAATAAATTAAAATAAAAAACATTTCTTCTTCTGGGTTCAAAAGCCAATACCTTTATTTCTCCTTTTCTTTTCTTTTTATTTTGCTTAACACCTGATATGTGACCATAAAATTTATACTGACTTGTCTTAAACATTGCATCGGATCTTTTATAGCATTCACGTTTTGGAATGCAGAATCATCTGATTGTAAACAAGGGTTCCCGTTTCACATATATGCACAGATTTCATGAGAATAAGTGGTAAAAATAATGAATTTTCTAATACATTATTTTTTACATAATAAGAAAATGTACATAAATACAATAAATTATGATAAAATGAATATTATAAAATTAACAATAGATAGAAAATAAATTAAAATATGATAGAAATTTTTTTAAACTATATTTTACTGTATTTCAAATGTAAGACAATACAATTTAAGAATTATTTTTTTATTTAGAAATAGCAGTGTCAATTAAAATAAAATACTGGTTTCAGTTGCGTTAAATCAGCTTTACGCATTTTTATTCTTTGCACATCACTACAAACAGGAATGTTGCGAATCGATCAAGGATCAAGTGATTCTGTCGTATGAGCCGCAATTTTAACAATAAAAAGAAAATACTAGGAAATGATTTTTTATTTATTTTAATATATAATGCAATGAAAATGAAAAACTTTAGTCCTAGTACAATTATTGCAAAACTTGAATTCTTCATTATTGTTATATTTTATTGCATTTAATGTCACTTGATATAAGAAAAAAAAATATTTTTTTAATAAAAGTAAATGTTGTTAAAACAAGTCCAGTGGAATCTCCTTATTTACATATACTTGAGTACAATAGCCTAAACAACTGTTGTCACAAAAGGCCCTTTCTTCCACCTGCGGATGAATGAACGTCAAACTAAAGTGAATTGGCTTTTGAAATCAAGAAAGTAGAAGTCTTTTGATTTTCACAGAACATGACGAATATGAAATTTCAATAACAAAGATAGACTTTAAAAATTATAGCATTCCTATACATACGTTATACATATCTGATGCAAATAAATTCCACATTGGAATTTTCCCCCTCAATGAAAAATGTGTCTTCTTTTTCATTTTCGTGGAAAGAATTTTTTTCAGTTTTTAATTTTATAAAAAAAACTTCAGTAATTTAACAAGTAGATAATTTTTTCTTAATATATTATCAATCATTATTAAAATTTCAAGTAATCATAAAAAGTAAAAATTGCGAATTTTTGAAATTAAGACATAGAAACATTTTACAGCGTTAAAAAGTGAAGACACTGATAGTGCCTAAAAAGTTTCTTTATAAGAATTATGATCGTTGCCATCGGTACAACATTTGAGTATTAAGGAAGAAGCCATTGAAGAATAATTAATCGGTACGCCAAACACGTAAAACATAAAACCATAAAAACCTCCTGCTTTGGGTTAGAGTTGCTGTATGAGTTTTAAGACACGTTTCTGAAGCCACTTTTTTTCGCCGTGAAAATACAAAAACTCATCATTTTCAATACCATAATATGTGATTATTTTCTACAAATGAAGAAATTAAATCTAAATTTAAAAAATCGTGTCAATAAATAAATTTTAAACTTAATTTTGTAATATTTTGTTAAAAAAAATAAATAAATAAAAACTTATAATGGATTTTAAAACGGAAGTAGGTCGTGCAAATCAAGCTAAAAGGTCAGAAATGTGTTAATAAAGAAACAACTGACTACAGTTCTATTTTATGTGAACGAAATCCAACAAAGCTTAGCAACAACGGAATTTCTACATTCCTTTATTTTTTTAAATAAAGCATTATTCATATTTATGTCATAAATATCTAATACTGAATAAAAAAAATTATTTATATATAAAGTTTAACATCTGTTTTCAATTTTCATACGTATTTGTCATATATGATAATGTTATTTAATTAATATATAATATTATTTCTTGAATTGAAAATTATTTAAAATTAAAACATATGAAAAAATTGCAAATAAATTATTAACAATCATACGTTAAAAAGTTTTAATTAAAGAAAGGCAATTAACTCTAGTTTCGATATACGTGATAATTAAAACCACCTGCAGAAAGGTAGTCAACAAATCGTTTGACGAGCAAGTATTAATTAAGTTCGTAATAAATTATTACCAATGGTAAAAATAAGAATAAAAATTAAATATAAATTATTTTCTTTAACTTACCGAAAAATTGCACACAAATCACTTAAATTTAACTGAAAAGTTTGTCTTGCAAATTTTCTTTGATTTTCGTAAAAATTGCACTGATTTGTAAAAGAAAATTTTCTATATGTCTTTCAAAGAATCAGAATATGTAATTCTTGATAAAAAAAATTGTTCATTACGTTTAAAGGTTTTTTTTATCAATGTTACAACATCGGAGTTTCATATTGCTTTGACCAGGAAGATTCTCACTTTACGGTACTCCGATCGTCAATATTGACACATTTCTTACCAACGGCAAAACTAAAAAGTTTTATTCTTCGTCAAAGGACAATTATTATTTATAATTTTATACCATTTTCTTTTATGGTCACCATAAACAGAAACTGGTTTTTTACTATGTTTCCTCGCAACTCAATCTCTCTAAACACTTTCCACTCTCACCTCTACTATTCTGCATATTTGATAGACATAATTAATTTAATTTTCTATAAAATTTTATAAATTCAAGTCCATTTGCTTTTTTTTTATTAAGTCTTCCCTAAATTCGTCTCAATGAAAATTCATTTAAAGTGAAAAAATTAAAATGCAGTCTTAATGTGGTTAAATTGTTGAAGGAAATTATATCAATGCCATTCGATTAAAATGTGAAATTACAGATTTTATTTCAATTCACCTAAAACAGAATTCTTATAATAAACGTGTAATAACAATAACCATTTAATAACAATAATGATGATAAAAATTTTTGAGCTTTTTCTTGTTCCTTGTCCCAGAATATTATTTAATAAAACTTAAATTAAATATTAATTTTTCATCACAATTATACAATATTGCAAAAAGTTGTTTTAGACACAATAATTTCCGTTGTAAATTATAATAATACTGACTCATTAATGAATATTTTGTTCAAAAATTACGAAACAATACTTGGCAACTTTCGATTCCAATGCGAATCTCTTATTATTTGGCGATTTTTTTCTAAGTAGATAGTGAGAGAAATATAAATATTTATTGTATTATAAAATGCAAAGCATTGATTGTAATAAGTAAGCCAAGTTTAGATTAGTTTTGGATTCTAAAATTTCGTTTGTAGATAACTACATTTTTTCTATTTTATAATAATTATAATGTATATTAAGATTCTTTTTCTTTTATTCTACACAGTGTTCAAGCAAACAAAATATTGTGTTAATGACTTTAGATTTCGGCATTTTTTTTTATTTTCTACTTTAATTTTTTATAAATAACAATAGTAATATTTTTTCTAAAAAGTCACTTCGTACAGTCTTATTTTTTATTGAACCGCTATATCATTACAAATTTTACCATCTTTTTTCGCCTGAAAATGCAAAATACTTTGTCTAGTATTGACTATTCAAGCTGATTTTTTAATTTTTGTAATATATACGTTATGCGTTTTGTTTGATCTATAATTTTGTGCAAATTAAAATTATTATTTATTAAAAAAAATCATTACATAACTATTGAGCAAAACTTAAATTAATAAATAAAAAGTTAAAATATAAGAAGTAAAAAGTGTAAAAAATGTAACTTTTTAATTTTTAT
>JUFY01032211.1:38278-52434 GCA_001855655.1 Leptopilina clavipes
ATTTTACTCCAAAATAAAAAATATAAACAATTTTAGTTCAAATTTTTTTTTGTAATTTATTATTTTTTAAATTTTAATTAATTTGTAAAATGAAATTAAAATGTTTTTTCTATGTTCACTGCGAACTGCTTGAAATTAAATACAGAAAAACTGTATTATATTAATGAAACATATAGAGCGTTAAAAATTATTCAATTGTTCGAATGAAAATATTTAAAGGACTAATATTCAAACACAAGTAACTCAAATAATTGAAAATGAACACTGAAAATTGTAATAAGGAAAAAGTATCTGTTAATTAAAAAAACAATTACAGATGAATAAAACAGTGAACACATACTGTGACTTATTCTCTCAAAAACCTATAAAAATAATTGACATAAATTACTCTAGGTGAATTAAACAATCGTTTAAGAAAGAATATTTAAAAAATGTTTTAAAAAAACATCAAATTCAATTATCTAAATTAAACGTTCAATTAACCAAACTTTATAATTTTCAGTGACAAATTTTCACTTTGTGGCTATTTTTTGAGTATTTTATGTTTTACCTACTCAGCTTCTACTTTTTGATTTGCTATCCAAGTTTAGGCAATTTAAAAGATCAAAAAGTTGTCTTTTCAGTGTATTTAATTTTTAATTATGGCACCTATTTATTTATTGTGTTTGCATGAATACGGATATTCTTTCTTAAAATTCTAATTCTTTAATCTAGGTAATAAATGGTGTTCTTTTCTATCACGTACGCATTTAAAAATGGTCCTAAAGCTAAGCTTCCAAACTGATATGCTACGTTATGACGTCTTTTACGTAATAAATTGTTACATTAACAAATCTTGATCAAATTCTCGAACTAAGTATACACTCTTCTTATGAATTCAGTCATCTTTTGTCATTTTGTAACACCTATAATAAATATTTCCTTATATTTATCAATTTACTTTGTTTTCTAATTACTTTAATTATTCTGAGTAAAAATTTTGTTTATGTACTAAGTAATTAATAATGAATCAATTTAACCTTGTTTTGAAGAATGAACTTTAAGAAATTTTCTAAAATTCCCAAGAGGACAGAGACGAAGTCCAAGCTGTAACAACAGTCCAAGAGGGAAATTGTGATAAAAATCGTTTAAATCGCAAAGAAGTTTGATGTTCACCGTGCATAAAATGCCCAGAAGCAGACAAAGTCATACAAGGCCCTTTATGATCTTGTGGAACCTGTTAAAAAATTATTTAAACCTCAAATAACATTGTATGTCAAATTTAAATTTAAGAAATTACAAAAAAATATTATACTTACAATAAATTCCAAAGAAAAACTAAACGGAGAACAATTCGAGGCACATGCGAAATAAATAAAATAAGTTTCCCGGTCGTTCCACATTGGTCCAAGTAGTGGTTTTTCTTTTAGAACGGACCAACGTTCTAATTGAATGCCCTTATAAGGTGAAAAAATTATACTAATGTGATCAGGTCCTGTAAATATGGATTTTGCAATAAATTTTCCAGAAAAATTTCAATTTTGAAAGATATAATAAATGTAATTTTTCTTTTTTAAGAATAAAATCAATTGAATTACCTGTAACATTAAATACATAAGTAACTGTAGTTCTTTTCGTACTTTTCACCAACATATCAACTTTAGTGGGGATGTTTATCAAAGGTGCAGGTCCTGGAATCCAACTCGTTTTCCTGGTGGAAAAACAAGACTTTAATAAAAAATATTTCGTTTCATTTTTCAAGAAAATAATAAATAAATAAGGGGAAGTTTACCATAAGAATGTTGTGACTGGTAAAAGATAAGGAAAACCACAATATAACTCTTCTTTGCAGTCTTTTTCAGTTGAAGTTGCAGCACCTATTTCAGGTACTATTGCTTCTACACTGTAAGGACTATTCATGTCTAAATTGACTATCCAGTATCCAGTCCCAGAATGTCGAAGAGTGCCATTTGCATTATAAAATTGTCTTTCTGTGTGCTAAAATTAATATACAATTTAAATAATTTTTATACAATTTCTTTATAATAAATCACAATTCCAAAAACAAGTTACAATATCTACCATAATCATAAATCGCTCAGCTGCTGGTGATGTTGGGTCACCACTATAAGGAAATCCAAGAGGCGTCAAAATTAAAACTCCAATTGATATTAAAAATATACCCATTAAGACACTTAGAACTCTTTCCGCATTTCTTATTAATAAAACAATTGGCAGCTAAAAAATATAAATTATTAATTATTTTAATTTCATTTCTTTCAACTTGATTAACTGTTTGCAAAGAACTTTAATGAATTTATCATAATAATTTTTAATTACCACGAAGCTTAATAGTTGGCAAAACAACAAAGACACCATGTTAGCAATTACAACTTCTGAATTTATTGCAGCACCAGCTCGTCCCATAATCGGAATAAATAAAGAAAGAGCCCCAATGGCTAAATAAAATGTCTGTATATAAGGTAAGCATAAAATACCCAAATTGTAGCACATCCATTTCCAATCTGTAAAATAATAATAATAAACTGTAATAATAATAATCTAAAAAAATAATCAAAATTAAAAATGATTCTTTACAAAAGTAACAATTTCTTACCTCTCCATCTGTTTAGAAAATTATGTCGAATTATATTTCCAACTGCTGGAAATAAAACCCAGTGAAGTGGAATAAAACCAGAACGAATTTCTAAAATTACGCAGAGAAAAAGAATAGCCATCCAGATTACGCTATAGGCGTCACAATAAAGTTGATATAAAACCCAAGGTGAATTAACATTCTGAATAAAAGCAGGTAATTTTAAGTGTAATTTTTCTCTAACTTAAAATTTTATCTAATTCAAAATTGGAAGACATTCTTTGAAATTAAACTTACTTGTCGCTGACGTTTTCCAATGTAGAGCAGAAAAGTCATAGAGACTGTAACAGTGGGACAAACATAAAGGAAAAATAACCATGCTGGTCTCGCATACCAACTCATGACCTTGCCTAATTTTGTAAGGACTAAAGCTATCATTGAAACCGAGATCATTGAAATGACCCAAGAAAATATCACAGCTGTTACGCAAAACATCAGTTGCCTCACATACATGGAACTTTTCACTTCTATAAAGTAAATAAAGCTTTAATTAATTTTTTAATACCAAAAGCAAACAAATATTGTTTTTAAATAAAACTCACCTTTTCGTGCATATTCCATGTTCAAATAAATAGAATAAATTCCTATTAAAATACCAATAATATTAACAATCGTTGCTACATAGGGTGGCCATCGAATAACAAATGCTCCCAAAAAGTCAAAGAAAACAAGACTTCCTTCAGAATTTTGAGCATCAGAATCTGGTAAATAATGACTATCAGCTATCCCACGAGCTAATGCTAGAATGTTATCTCCTGTTCTTTGAAGAGAACCCAATGGTATTTGGTAAACAGTATCAAATCTAGTATGATACACATAACCATTCGTTGACCATGCAAAATCGAGACCTAGAATGTTTAATTTTCCACTTTATATTCTAAAAAGTTATATATTGAAATATATTGAGTGATTTCCAATCTTATGAACAATTACCAGAAACATTTCCAAAGTCTCTGAAAATCCGAAAATCTGTTTCTCCGGGCACAATACCACTCTCGAAAATTTCCTGAGCCAATGATGATGCATAAGGGTAGGGAACTGTTTGTGAATAAACCTCAAGAATCCAAGGATTTCCTGGTCCAGCTTGAAATAAAAGTTCTCTACCTCCAGCACCACAAGCTTCCAAATTGATAAATGCTCGAACTTCTTTCGCCCATGGATGTTGAGTGATAAAACCATGTGATGCCTGAAATTAAATCAATTTTTATAAAATATAAACGTAATTTATAAACTTGTACTTGTATTGCTAAGATTTTATTAACCTCTAATATGTTTTCCTCAGCGCCATTGAACAAAAATATGATGTTATTTTTTAAAAGTTTAGGACTTCGGGTCATGACTCTTAAAACCTCGAGCATTATTGCACAGCCAGCAGCATCATCAGAAGCACCGGGACTTTGTACTGATGAGTCAAAGTGACAATTTATTAATAAGCTATGCTTTGATGGTCTTTTCGGTCCAAGCTTCACAATTACATTCTGAACATTTTGGTAAACATTTGTAAAACCATCTAAAAATGTTAAAGGAAAAGCTCCACTATGTTTTGTGACATCCAAAATTATTTTATGATTCTCATCGGCCTCACGAATTATATTATTGATTGTGGACGTTAAAAATTTGACAGCAAGCACTTCATTTTCATGACTTCCAGTTACTCGAGGCCCTATATTTGTTAAATTAACAATATGAGCTCGAGCTCTTTCTGCAACGAATCGTTTTGGATATAAGCCTTCCGACTCGATTAATTGTGGTTCTGGTAAAATTCTTTCTAAAACAATAACTATTAGAGAAATAGAAAGGAAAAAAGTCAACACAAAAAGCAAGTGATGAGTTCCATTTGGCAGTGGGTACAATTTCTTTGGAACATGTTTTACATTATAAAAACTCTCCTCTAATGTTCTTCTAGATAGTTGTCGTTGCCTCACACCGTCTTTCTAAAATAAACATTTATTTTAAAGCTATGAATTAAAGAAGATATACAATATAAAGTTAAAAGATGTTTAAAAAATCTATATTACTATATATGTATATGAGAATTATTGACAAAATAAACTACTATTAGGTTATGCTCAATAATGCACTGTGTCATGGTGAAATTTGCCTTTTAGCAGATTTTAAAAACAAAAAATTATTTAAAAATCATAAAATAAAAATCATTTTATATATATAAGCTTAATAAATAAGGGTGAAAGATATATTTAAAGAAAACGTCAATAGTTCAAATTACCATTACAGGTTATGCTCAAGGTGGATATTTAAGATCATGTTAAATAAATGAAAACTACTCACCATTGTTTTTATTTCTTTTCATGGAATACAAGGCACACACTATTAAAAACAAACAATCAATTTTAACATTGAAGTAATATGTAGTTTGGTATTACATGAGGATGGAAATATTTAGCAGACGACGCTCAAGAAGTATGTCGTCATTTGTCTCTTGCTGACAGCTACATATAATTAGTCCCAAATTTTATAATATCTTAAGTAAAAAGTTATTCACTATTTTATTGTAATAATAATTATTTTAAACAAAACAACTTGCAAAATCTGCAAAAATTCTAAACCTTCTTTGTGATAAATGAAAATGTAAAAAATAAAATATTTTTATAATTATAAAAATGTTATACCTTATTTTTACTATATATCAGGACTTGTTGCACTAAATAAATTATTTTTATCATTAGATAAATTACAAACGAACTTTAGAAACCTCAAGCATATCAAATAGACCTTTTTATCGATATATGCAATATGTTTTTGAAGTTCTTGATTAAAATGTAAAATAAACTAAACCTAATCCAGAGTTTCAAAGTCCACTCACAAAAAATTTGCTTTACATAACTTAAGATAAAATTAACATAAATTAATAATGAAAAAATATAATTCCGCTAAAAATTCAAATTGAACACAATCGCCATCTATTTAATTTTTTTAACCTATAAAATCTGGAAATTAACATCAAAACAAAAATTGCATTAATTTATCATACAAAAATTTCACAATTATGATAAAAACTACCTAATATATATCATAAACCGTCGTTTTCTTTTTAAATTTGATTTAATTTATACATTAAATAATTATTTTTTATCTTGTTTTTTAAAAAGTTACGGGCAAGTGACATATTAATACGCATGCGCACTGTAGGTTTAAAAGCTTTGTATTATAGCAGACGACAAGCAGACGAGTTTATACTGTCGGCTGCATAACAATAAGAAAAAAAATTAGTAATAAGCAGTGTTGTACACAAACGAACCACGATTTAAAGTTTTAAAAAATAAATATATAGTGTCGTTTTTATTTATAAGTATCATTTAGATATAAACTTGGAAAAATGGATCCCGAGGCATTCCTGGACATGGCTAATCAAGTCATAAAATTAAAAATGTTTCCGTACTTCGACATCGCTAACTCTGTACTTTGCGCGCTGCACGTCAAAGAAGATTTAGGACCCGGTAAGTTTAAGCCCACTGGGATAAATCTAATTTTAAAACTTCTTCTAGCTTCAACACCGAGATAGCTCCTAGCCTCTGCCATGGCTCTCTTGTATTCCTAATTTAGAATTTTATAATGAAAGTACTTTTATTTATTTTTGAAATTCAGTAAATTTTATTAATTGCATCAACTTTTTTTTCAGAATATTAATAATAAATTTAAATTTGTTATTGAAACTAAATTAAAATATTTTAAAATGTAATTCATATTGTTTGATGTTCTATCAATTTTTTCAGAAATTTTTTGTCTTTAATAACAATACAATACTTATGTGTTAAATTTATTATTATTTATAGATTTGATCAGATTAATATTTTATTTGATATCAATGTAAAAGAACTAATAATTACCAAAACAAAATTGGAGTGAATAAACGTTTTAAATAAGTAAAACATATTTATAATAATAATTTATTCAAAACATTAGATTCGGAAAGCACTCTTTATTTTTTAATTCAATAAATTACAAATTGTTTGGAAAGATTAAATATTATTATAATGTCAAATTGTTGGAAATTAACCAAAAACATCAAAACAACACGTGCATTTTTGGCAGAATTTGTCTGTCGTCCCTGCTGTACAACCTGGGCTATTCTATTTTTGTAAATATCTTTGAATTTATAATCACATTTGATCAAAATATATTTGTAAAAGTATACTGTCAGACTAGAAATCATTCGTTTAATTTCATAAATTTTAAATTATTTGAATTTTATAGCGAATTAAAGACATAATTATGATGTACCAAAAACTCTTTTTTAAGATTTCGAATATTTTTTTTATCAATTATGTATAAATTTGATATTTTCCCTTTTCTTTGACAGAAAACAAACTTACGTATTATCATATAAAAAAGCAAACATAAACTAATTTATACCTTGAAATTGTTCACTGAACTAAAACACTTTCGAAATCATAAGTTTTGTATATCAATGACATTTTTTTTAAAGATGACTAATAATAAAAGTGAAACTTATTTGAATGTGTAAACTGAATATTTTTTGCTGTATAGTTAAAAATAAAGTAAAAGCTTGTTAAAAATGAATATAAAAAGCCAACACTGTTATACAATGATCAATCAAACAATTGCATTTTATTTTAGTTTTTGGTTCAAGTCAACACAGTTTTATTATTAAAATAAATATGAACATGTTTTCAATTACATAAAACGATGTTTCGTTCTACATTTGGAAAATTACTTTTATTTCCATTCCTTTACAAATAAGTCAAGCAATCAATAAGGTACAAGGAAATAATCAATATACTTTTAAGAATAATTTTTCTAAGTAAATATGTAATGGTCAAAGTAATCACCCTTCAATTTTATTTCCGCCCTCTCATGCATGTTGTAAGTATTTATAAGGATTCCTATTGACCTATTTGTTATTGTGTTGTGTTTATGAGTTCATACATTATGAAAAGGCAAAATACATAATTGATTTAAAAAAAAAACTCACATTATGAATGATCTTAAAAAATCAATAACTAGTTATAAGATGCGTAAAAATATGAAATACCAAAATTAATAATAAAAAACTTTTATTTATTACAGGGGCTCATGCATTTTCCAGAAAACACCCTTTATCATGTTGGCTTTCCACAATGTTAGTCGTTTTTTCTAGTGGAATGTTGTGCAATGGATTATTGGGAGAACCTATTTTAGCACCATTAAAAAATACACAACAAGTTGCTCTTGCTACCATTGTCTGGTTAGTTATGAACTAAAACCTAAGAATATATTTAGTTTATTTTAATTAATTGTTTCAAAATTTGTTTCTATTAATGTATCATCTTCGATATTGTTATTTATAAGTTTTATTCTTTATTTTCTTAGGTACATAATATTTTATACTCCTTTTGATATCGGATATAAAATTGCTAAATTCTTGCCTGTAAAAATCATATGCTCTGCTATGAAAGAAATATACAGGTATGTAAAAACAGTAAAGATAATTTCTGAAAAATTAATTTTATTACACTATACAATTTCTTATAGGTGTAAAAAAGTTTACGATGGTGTATCTCACGCTGGAAAATTATATCCTAATGCATATTTAATAATGATTCTCATTGGAACGCTCAAAGGTTTGACAAACACTTATAAATTTGACAATTTTGTAAACAAAGTAAACAAAAATTTTTTTTTGCAGGAAATGCTGCTGGTTTCATCAAGTTATTTGAGCGTCTTATTCGAGGAGTTTGGACCCCAACCGCTATGGAATTTATGCAACCTAGTTTGTAAGTTTTTATTACAATAATTAAAATTTTATTTCTTGTATTTGAAGAGGAAAATAATTGATTAACTTTTTGTTTCAGTCCTACGAAAGCATCGCTGGTTGCCTCCATTATTTTCGTTTTAGATAAAAAGACTGACCTTATTTCTGCACCTCATGCATTAGTATACTTCGGAATTGTTATCTTCTTTGTCTACTTTAAGGTAATTACATAATAAATTCTTTTACCTGTCAAAAAAACTATAGTACTCAATTTTCAAAATTAAAAAAAAATTCAAATTATATGGAAATAAAATTAAAATCCTATATCCATCGTTACATTTTACTAAAGTAATTTCCACTATTTTTGTTTTTTTTTTTAATTAAAGTTGTTTTTAAGATTTTCGAATTCTTAATTTTTCAGTTGTCATCAATTTTATTGGGAATTCACGATCCATTTGTACCTTTCGAAAATTTGTGCTGTGCCCTCTTTCTTGGAGGAATTTGGGATTCGTTAGCAAAATTATTTGGCCGTGGTCAAGCTAAAGATGAAAAAGCAGATCCTAAGAAAACTAATTAATGCGGTATGTACACTCTTGAACATTTCGCTAAAGGTTCTAAAACAAATTTTTACCAAACTTCTCTTAAATAATACACTTTTGAATGAAAAATTTAACGTCATTCAGTGTTTATATACTTGAATTTTAGAAGATCTGAAAATTATATCTAGTCATCTACCTAAAGTGCAATAACTTGTATATAAAACAATTCTATCACAAGATGAAAACAACAAAAGGGGGTTATTACTGCTAGCATAAGAAAATAGTATTATACCGGCCCATCAATCTTGCATAATATTTTATATACAATGATCTACATTATTTCATAATTTTACTTGTAAAATACTAAAAAAAAAACTAAGTACCAAAGTATTCTATATAAATTTATAAAGAAATATCTCTTGCCCTGTCAAACTTTTATCAAATTGCTTATCGATATGAAAAAACAATATTACGATTTTAATATTTTATACAAAATATACTAGTTATAGATCACAAATTATATTTAATCACCAATGAACGTGTTGAATTTGCTTGTAACACGGTAGGTGTGTTTTGTAACTCGTTTGTATTAAAAGTTTGATGAGCAATTGAACCGGAATTGCTGAAAATTATGTGGATTTTTTGAAATGTGCAATTTTTCATTAGAAAAATTGTAAAAAATCTTATTTATTGACTGACATGTGCAATCGCTAAAAAGTATTATTGACATAATAATTGTATTTTAACAAATTTTTTAAGTATTGACAATTTAGCGTTCTGCATACCTACAAATAATACTAACTAAAGAATATATTTATAAAGACGAATGAAAGGATATTCCTCTGCAAATAATGTAGAATTGTTTGTAATTTTTTCTGAAGTGTGTGATTAATTAATTCTTAACTGTCAAGTGTTCATATTTTACATTCAACAAAAAAAATATTAATTCAAAAATAATTGCAATTTTAATAATAAATTTTTAATTTTTATGGAAATATTAATTTTAAGTGATTTTAAAGATAAGACAAATTTTTAGAGATTTAAATCTACCTTAATCTTCCAAAAGATTAATTTTTTTCAATGCTTCCCAAGTTTGGAGTACAATAGTACAAAGAAAAGTACTCACTAAAGTTAATTCTATTCACTTCCTTTAAATTAATTTTACTGTAAATATATACTTTGCTCTGAAATATTTTTTTTCTTGACATTAACCAATTGAGTAATAAACATTTATGATACATTTTTACTCAACTGATTAATTCTTGGCCTTTTTTTATGTATTTACTATGTTTGAAATTATATTGTTATTATTATAATTTAGCGTTGTTTATGTATAAGAAATTAAAATTTACGTTGTAAAAGTAAGAAAGAATGTTGAATTCACCAGTAATTATCCTACAGTATCCATTATTTTTGTGATATTAATAAATCAAATATGGAAGCATTAAATGGAAATTACTCTAATTGTCTTTTAACTTACAGTTTAAAAAATATTACTTATTTTAATTATATAATATTAAATTATTATGGTTGTGGTGACATTTTCCAGAAAATATAAAATTATATTGACCTACATGTATGTAGTTTTATTTAATATGATACTGCAACAAAACTTTGACTTTAGACATAAAAGACAATAACTTAAAATTTTTCTTTTTCTTTCTTCCTAATCAAAGAAATCACTGTAGAAAATCTGGAAAAGAAGAATTACTTATCAATTTTATAAATTTTAACTTTTAATTTCTTTTAAAAATAAATTCACCTTTCTATTTTCTATATTTCGAACTCTTTGATCATCCACACATTTTTTATTTAACAATTTTTTTTTTAATTTAAAATGTTTCTTTTCAGATGTTCTGATTTTCGTATAATCTTGATTTGGATTAACGCAATTTTCTTCACAATTTCTTAAATCTTTTTTGAGCATTTGAAATTGGGTTTTATCATTAAAACAAACTCGTCTTAAACCATTTCTTCTAAAATCATCACTTTCAGACGTTAAATACTCTGATGATTGTGATTGTATTTTCGCTTTTGGTCGATCACTTGATGAGATTACTCGTACTAAAATAGGTTCTCGACATTGATTCGTTGTCATTTTTATTTTATTGTGGAAATTTTTTGTTAAACGTGATTGAGTTGAAGCATCTTGAGATCTTTTTTTCTCAACTGTATTTGTTCCAGTTTCTTTGGAAAGAGTTAAATAATCGGTATTAGTTCCTTCACTTTCAAGAAGAGTTTGAACTATTTCAATTGGAATTTCCTCAACGAATGTATTCATACTTCGAGATATGATTGGTCTTTTATCTGTTTCTGTTTGTTTTTCAATTCCAACACTTTTTTGAACTAAATTTTGAGAAATTGCAGACTCTTCTTCAGTTGATACTTTTTTAGATTCTTTATTTTGTAAATGATTTTTACTTTTAGTCTGTTTTAGAATTTCAGCATCTGATAGTTTTTTTACACACTTGCATAACTTTTTAATTATTTCATTCGTATTTTTAGATTTAAATCTAGAATCTAAAACATTACTACTATTTTCTGCATTGGAGCTCAATTCAAGAGCATATTTTAAAATGTATAAAAATTTGTTCTTCAAATTGCCAGTTTTATCCAATTTCTCTTTTAAACAAGGAAAACAATTGGAATTTGTCAACTTTAGGTTGAAAAGCTTTTCAAAACAAAATTTTAAATCCTCATCTACAACTTGATTGTTCTTGCAAGCTCTGCACTGACTTTTTTTATCATTTTTGGTTTTTGATAAAGTTTGTGAATCAAAAATTTCTTGTATTTCAGCTTCTAAAGTGATATATTAAAATTTTAGTAAAATAAATTTTTAATTTGGTAACAAAAGGGAAAAATAAGTGTTTTTAGGATATGATACCTTCAGAATCACTTCTCAACATTTGTTCAACACCTTCTGCTAATTCGGGTATTGTCATTGTATTAGAATCAACCAGCTGTTTAGATTCTTCAGTTGTAATAGATGTTTCAGTGCAAATTGAAAAAGATTCATCTGCAAAATAGATTCTATAAGTATAGAAAAATTAATTTTACTTTTAAGCCTGTATTAATTAATTAATATTTATTAATCAATTAATTTTATTTTTAGGATGTAGTTTACCATCATAGTTATTGTTTGCACCAGGACATGGAACAAAATTTTCATCAGTGAAAATTTCTTGTGCAAGTTTTACACATTTTCCTCCTGGCATGAGAAGAAAATAATCATCCTTTATCTCATTTGTCTGATCGCAAGAGACACATACAGTTTTTGGAGTATTTCTATTATGCATATCATCATCATCATCAATTCCAGTTTGTCTGGACTGAGTCATAGTTCCTTCACATTGAGTTTCTTTCGAGGAATAATTTGTTGCATCTGTAGAAATTGCTTGCTGCTTTATCTCCAAAGCAGTTTGAGTTTCTTGATTTGCAGCTTCATTGACTCTTTGCTTATTTTGACTTCTCCCATAACATTGAATACTAATTTTAAACGGAGAATAAGCATCGAATACACCATTCTCAAATTTTGTGTCTAATCTTGGGAAAAGTTTTACCATTCTTTGATCATCAGAATAACAATTTTTATTATCATTTGCATTGGAATTGAAAGATAACTCTTTATTGTATTTTACGGAATCATCTCTACTTCTTATACAAAACGATTTATTTAGATTCGTATCTTGTTCAGGAGATTCTTCTCCTCGACAAGGATACACATCATCTAAATTTTTATTGGAACAAACAATTCTTTCAATGGTGGTAAAATTGTCCCTGTTCTTTGCATAATTATGAGAATTTTTTTCTTCATAATTTGTCAAAAATTTATCATTATTTTTTAAACTATTAGGACAATGCACATATCTTGTTCGATATCTTTGTTGTTGATCATCTAAAGTTTTGTAACTAAAGTCAGAATCCAAATTATTTGTTTTATTAAAATAATTCGAATAAGAATTCATGTTTCTTGAAGGTTTGTAATTAACTGCATAATGTAAATTATCTGAATTCTTGCAGCACGAAGAACATTCTGTTGATTTAGTATTTAATGCACCGTATCTTGAAATATCTCTTATTTTTTTCAATTCTCTCATACAAATTGATTGCTGTGAAAGAGTATTCTGATCTAAATAATAATAAAAAGTAATAATAATAGCAGAAAAAGAAGAAACATGAAAATAATCATTTTTATAAGTAAAATTTTAAATATAAATAATTTAAAATTATTATTGTTAAAAAAATTCATTTTTACTTTTACTTTTTATAGTCTCCTTCCCTTCATTTGACGGTTTTAATGAATTTATTTTAAAATTTGGACATTGTACGCAATTTGAATATTTGTCAGTCATTATTTTCTTTTTTGATCTTTTTCTCTGACGTTTAATTTCTTCAGGAACTACAATTTTTCTTATAATCTTATGACCACATGAATTGTATGTAATTTGGGTAGTTGGTGACAAGCTACATCTTTTCTTCTTTTTATTTATCTGTATCTTTTTTTTCTTATTTGGTACAGAATTTGTGCAAGTTGTAAACTTAAAATTATCTTTTCTTTTATCGCTAATAGTTTTTGTTAACATATCTTATATTAATGGGTACCACAGAAGTTTTGATTTGTAAATTTTTCCCACATATAAGCCATGAAGAATTTTTTATTGTTTTTGAAATTTGAGTTTTTGTAGTAATTTACTTTGTTGTTATTGCTTCTATTTGTTGTTAACACTTTGATTCCGTTAATTTTGGAATTTTTAGTTTTTTAAGAATCGTCTTTACAGCTCGTCTTTTTGTATAGCAATTAAAGTACTGAGTAGAATTTTGATTCCAAAGACAATCATGCTTTTTATATTCTTGTAAAAATTTGAAAGTTATATTTTCACTCCAATTTAATGTCATTGCCAAATTTTAATTTCAATTTAAAAATCATATTTTTCAAATTTTACAAATTCTTTGAAAATAATAAACTTCTGATAGTTTACCAAATGATAATATGTGTTACGTTATAAATTTTTATCTTTTGCCTTGACATGGTTAGAAATTTGCATGAATGTTGCCGAAGTAATTAAAACAAAAAACGAGATAGGAAGGTTTTTTTTTACAAAAAACTCCTGATTTATCTTATTTTTTATTAAAAGCATTTGTTTCTCATCTATCACCTCAACTTAAATAAAAGTTTTGACTAATTTTACATCTTTTAATTATTTTTATTAACTGACATATAGAAAACATGAATACTGAATCTGATAATTTTAACATTTATGAAAAAGAT
>JUFY01032214.1:7026-17433 GCA_001855655.1 Leptopilina clavipes
TTAGGATTTAGTTTTCACAAACGATCATATTTGTAATTTCTTGAATCCTAATAATTTAGGGGAGAGGCTTGCAGGTTGACCAAGTTGCGTTATTTTTTATTCTAGAAGTGCCATAATTAAAAACGCGACTGATATTGTTGTCAAATGATTAGTTATTACTTTTTATGCTCTTTTGGAGCAAAAAGAAGTAATAAAAATGTTTTTTGTTAAACAAATTCTGAAATTTACATGTGGAAAAAATGAAAAATAAAAATTGTGACTTTTTCAGGTGCTAACAAATTGAAGATTTTTATAGATAATTTAAGTTAAAAATTTTGTCTGAGTTGCTTTTTTAATCAAATTTGATAATCCGAAAGGAATTTTTAAAATATAATAAATTAACATTTTTTTCATCGATTTAAAAATAGAGATCAAAATTGCAGGTTGTCTCACTTTAAGGCTTGCAGGTTGACCAACCTCTATTTTTAGCTTATTTACACTCAAATGACATTTTTATGATTGTTTAATTTTTGGAATGGTTATCAAGCCAAAAATAAGAAACGCAAAGTTCCACCAAAAAGATAATCGGAACCACTAAAAAAACGGAAAAGAAAAAATAAACAGTAAAAAATTCTGTTAAGTTTTAACAAATGTCCGAAATGCGAGTCCAATGGTAATTTAGAGTAAAATTTTCATTTTTTACATTTTTTTCACATACACTAGAGCGTCAATCGAGAACAGAACTTTGTGCTGTGCTGTTCTCGATCGACGCGATCTTTATCTCTCGAAAATGTAAACATCCAGGTCCGTATGAATTTTTTTTGCGTATGGGAACCCTGTCTGGAAAACAGTGGGCCACCGAACGCACACCAAAGTCGTAGTCTAAAAGTACGCCATTGGGACCAAGCATAACACTCCTTTCTGCCTGCTTCACCTCTTTCCCATCATGCCCTGTCTTCAATTGACGCTCTAGTGCATTATTAGGTAATAGTAAAAGCTTCTTTAGAAAGGAAAGCTGAACCTTTTCCAGCTTCTCGATACAATTAAGATCCCAAATATGAACTCCATAAAATAAAATGCTCAAACGTGAGGAATTATAGAGCTTTGAGTAGGTGGACTAGGTATCAGTCCCTAACGAGTGCACTGTTTTCAGAATACCATCTGTAGCAGAGTTAGCCAAACAAGATGCTCGATCCACAGCCGAGAGGAAAGAACCCGATCTCGTGAAAATAATACCCAAATAAGAGTATCCATTCACTACTTCTATCCGATCATTCTGTCCAAATTAAACGACTTAAGCCTGTTCGCTTTGGAATTAGCCGATCCAGTGAAAATTACAATCTTTGTATTATCCGTGTTCACAGTGAGGCTATTATTATTACAATAAGAACGAAGTGCCTCCAATTTCCTATTCATTTCAGTCGGTGAGTCCGACAGGAGAACGTAATCGTCCGAATAACCCAACATTAATATTTTAGAACGACTATTAATAGAGAGCCTCTACACCCCCTGTTTAAAAAATATTTTTCAAGGTCACTGATAAAAATCAAAAATAGGTATGGACTGAGTACTTCCCCCTGCAGGACTCCCCGAGTGACCCTAACAAAATCGGTGCGGCCCTCTTTAGTTTTAATACAAGTAACCGCGTCATCATAAAAACTCTTCAAGATCCTTATCAATCTCGAGCTCAGACCTTTCTTATGCAATTTATTCCAGAGAAGCTGGTGTGATAGAGATGGAAAAGCCCCTTTGAAGTCGATGAATGCCGCGTATACTACTGCTCCAGGAGCACTTAAATGAATTTGAATTATAGACAGGAGGGAAAAGAGGTTGTCTAAACATCCTCTGCCCCTCCTAAAACCAGACTGTGATTCAGGAATTAAATCCAATTTATTAGCCCAAGAGACAATACGGTTGCATAACAGTTGTGTAAAAATTTTTGGCAAACAGTTAACCAAAGTTATAGGCCTGTAGCACTCAGGATCTTCAATATTCCCCTTCTTAAACAACATAAAAGTGAGAGTTTCCCTCACCTTTGGACTTTTCCCAGATGTTAAAATCCTGTTAAAAAACATTCCATGAAAAGCAGCCAATTTTGAGGTAAATTTTTATAAAAATTATACGTGATGCCATCGACTCCAGGGGACCCCCCATTCTTACAATGACACAGACATTTATACACTTCAAACGAAGTTACACTCGCATCCAAAACTGGGTGGGATAGTTCAAGAAAATTCTTTTCGGTTAAAATTAAAAAACATGTGGTAGGGTAGCTTGAGTGCAGGAAACGCTCTCAAGTCTGGAGTTCAATACAAGTACGTTCCGCAGAACGTGGTTTCACTGACTTTATAATTTTTTAGTATTGTGACGAATTCCTACACTCAGCAAGCCCAGTAATAATGGACTTACGGTAATTTAATTTTTGAGACTTCAAGAGTTTAACAAATTCGCGTTTGACAGTAAAATAATTATTTATAAAATACAAACTAAATCCATTCTTCTTTGCACGACAATCTCTATCGAACCAGGGCCTACGATTCATGCCTAAAGGCTAAGCAATTGATTTACACATCCCCAGGTTTATCGCTACCTCACATATAGTTGAAGTAAAAGTGGCATTCAAATTATCAATGTCCTCGTTCAAATTCGCCACCTCCCCCCTCCATGCCATAGAGTTGAGGAAGGCCTCACATTTATTAACGTCAAATTGTATAGATGAGCTAAAACTTGACATTAAAAAAATTTCAGAGTCGAGTTGGTTTAAATTTGCCAATCTACAATTAAAATCACCTCCGATCACCAGGGAAAGTCCCGAAAATTTCGACATCACAGAACACAACTTCAAACCTAAATCATCCCAGAATTAATCAATACAAGAATCGGGGGGAAAATAGATAAAACCTAGAATAAAAGATCTTAACGCAGACACAATTCTAACAAAAATATAATTAGACGAGTTATACAATTGATCTACATTATAACATAAATGGTTATATGATAATACTAAGGCGAGTCCATCTGTTTGAAATCCATCCTTGAATTAACTGCGGTATTAGATGCTAATTTTTTAACACTACAGCTGGAAATAAAGGATTCCGCATCCTCTGCAGACAAGAGCTTGTCATCCATGAAAATTTTCTCCCCCTTCAGGACTGCACGGTGACCCAAGTCTTTCAATCTATGAACAATGCCCAGCACTTTCTTACGTATCTCCCTCTCCTCCTTTGAACGATCGTTCGCAATAATAAACCTGGCCAGTTTAAACTCCTTTACTTTAGTGAAAGCTAATCTCACCCATCGAGACGCAATAAATTTTATCATGACTGGACGAGAACCTGCGGTTTTTCCTAACCGAAAACAGTCATCAACTGCAACATCGGGTATTTGTAGATCCATTTGATTAATAATATCCAAGACTGCCTTCATAAAGTTAGAGTTCAAATTTACCGAGTCCTCCAAATTAAAAAGAATAACATTCTTAGCACGTGCTTGCTTTTCAATAGTAAAAAGAATTCTTTCGGTTTGAGAAGACCTTGAATCAAAGTCATTCACTCTAATATTCAAGGATTCCAAAATTTTCGAGTTGGACTGAATATCCGCACTGAGTTTAGAGTGAGAAAGATTCAATCTCTTCAAAGCAGAACACAGTTTTTCTTTCCAGATCTCATTGTCAGCTGTCTTTATTTCTGTTGACATTTTCACTTTCAAACCAAGTGAAGTAAACAAACAACTAGCAAATAATGTTACAAGCACGCACAATAACTTAAAAATATGCAAAAGATATAATTACAGGAATTTTATAATTCAACTGTAAAAAGAAGAGAACACACAGTTTCACCAAAGTTGCCTTATAAAATATTATAGGCACGACACTTTGTTATAGCGCGAGAAAAAAAAACAGAAAAAATAGGTCTTTAGCACAAATCGTGGGAGGAGAGTAGGAACAAGGCACAGTCAACAGATTAAAAAAAGAAGCAGATCCACACATTAACACTTAAATGTTGAAACTTAGCAAAATGCATAAACTTAAATAATTTTCGTAACTATAAACCGACAAAATGTAAACAAGGAAATTGCCGATTACAAGTTAGAGCGATAAGAAAACACGTCTATATACGAAGACGGCTCAGGCGAGACTCCTTTTTTGTCTTATATTAACTTTCAAGTGTTGCTATATCAACCATTATTTCCATAAATATAAACAAAATACATTAAAATGGTACAAAAATATTCGTTTCTGAAAAAAAGTACTTTAAACTTTTATGCCCGGTAAAAACACATTTTTGAAAATTAAAAAAAAAAATTTTTTTCTAAAGACTTCTATCATATAATACTACATTTACACCAAGTTTCATAAAAATTGAAAAACCCACGACCAACTTTGATTTTTTTTCAGAAAACTTTACCCATATACAACTCGTGGTAAAAGTGAATGAGTTTACTCGAGTGATTGCTGATCTCTCTATGCTCGAGCAGCAAACTTAACTTTCTTAAAGTCACTCAGTTTCACCACTAGTTGTACAATCTCCAATTACATTCATCCTTCTTTATGATCAACATACATTTTAATTGACAAAATTAACTTGTTATATTTTTATTTAAGTACTTATTTTCAAGTCAAGGGATTCATTAAGCACTTCATTTAATATCTAATAGTGCTTTTTCTTGCATAAGTGGTCTAGACACAAGATCGCCTATATCTCGCACTTGCTGAAACCACTTTAATATACAGCAGCATCTAATGTGCTATATTTTAATGTTCTAAATGTTTTCCGTTTTTTATTTTGCGGATTTTCCAACTTCTTCATTATTTTTAATTCAGAACTCATCAACCTTGTAGGGGAGAGGCATGCAGGTTTGTCCTATTACTTCTTTTTTGACACCTTTCTTTATTTTTTTTAACACTTCACTTTTTTTTGCGTGTTTAAACCAACGTATTTCCATTTTTGATTCATGTTTTATTTTTTTTTAAACTTTAGAAAATGAGCCACAAGACGGTACACTTTCCGTAAACGCTCCTGTTCCTAGTTTAACGTCCGCCAATATTTTCCCACTGACTCATTACCCTACCTTGGGTTTCCAAGTTTGGAGTTTGGGAAACTCAGTTGGAGCCAGTATTTAGACCAATCGATTTTTCCACACGGGTGGGAGTCCAAAGCTCAGTATTTTCAGTGTACAAAAAATTAAAAATGAATGAAATAAGTAACAAACGCCTTAAAACTAATAATTCATAACTACTGATTTCAGTAGTTATGAAACTACTGATTTTCAGTAGGGTGCTTAAGAATTAACAATCACTTTACGAAAAACATTAATATCGAATAAAAATTGAGCTGTAGAGCGACTTTTGTCCACAAAAACAGCTTTTTTGTACACTGTGGCGTCATCAGTGCGATGAAAGTGAGACAAAAGCGAGGCATAGGTGAGACAAATACGATACGAAATCGAACTGATCCAAACCAAAGTCGTACTGACAGCGAGTATTGAAACTCATACGAACCTAAAAATTGCTTGCGTGCGAGCCGCATACGCTATTTTTTCATCATTGACATAAAAAAGTGATAAAGAAAATGTATACTTTCGAGAAATCTGAAATATTCATCAATTATTATTGATGAGAAATGTTAGCGTTTTGACTTGGCACACAACTTTATTGCAGTACTTTAACTGGTATAAGAAAATGTTTGCTGACATGTGTGATTATATTCAAAAATTTAAACTTGAACAGTAATTTTCGTTAAGCGTTTACGGTTACACAGTTACTTCTATAGTGTAAGGCTAATAGAGATATTATGAGATTTAATTAAATTTATATAAAATTCTTTCCGAACATTTTTTTCATACTGGAACTGGTAAACCAGGCCTGCACAAATGCCTAGCTTGCGAACACAAAAAATATCACTTTTTTATATTTTATACAAATTATAAAACGTTTAATTTACAATTTTAAATGCTTCCATGTTACTTACCATAATTTTTGTTCCAAAGGCGCAAACGTCTCAATTTCAGATAGCAGACGACAGGAAGTGGTTCTGAAGGCTTGGCTTGATTGCGCCAACTGTACATTTTAAATGTACGAAAAAAGACATAGTTAGCGCAATCAAGATTTTCTATATTTAACCCCTTCCACATGCATGTATTATTTCTGATTCACTGCTTCTCATTAGAAAACGGATGAGTTTTACCTCCTGTCTCTAGTCTTCTCGTTCGACATGTATAAAAACGGTCATCATTATCATGCGGTCAAACCAATGAATGAATTTATTCCCTGTCAGCTGCTATCTAAAAGCGCCATGTTTGTACCTGTAGCTAGAAGAAAGACATTTCTTCATGTTAGTGGCGAAAAATTTTTTTTAAAAGCCTCTTTTTCAAAAAAACCAAATTTTGTGTTTATTTTTAATTTTTTAACGTCAAAAAACAATTAAAAAAAAAATTTATTCCATGAAAAAGTGCGTAAAAAGAACTACACATTTTGTATACTTTTATTGGTTGTGTTTTAAAGGAATTACATATTTTTGAAACATGTATGCCATGTTACACAAAAAGTTGGAAATTTAGGCCTTCCATATCTTATAGTTCTTTAAATAAATTAATAAAATTTGTCAATTAAAGTTCTATCTGATAGGACTGAAGTTTGTGTTGACTTTAAACTCGATCCCAGATAATCAATATTTGGACCAGGGTCACTTTACTTGGAATGCCATATATGTGACGCGCTACGAGAAAAGGTATCTATCGATCAAACGAATTGTAGGTTATGTATGTAATAGATTTATGTTGATTAGAAGTTCCTTTTTGACTATTTATAATCGAAATCAGTTTTTATTGAATATTTTGGATAAAATGAAGACTTAAAGATCGATGGTTTGTATTATTAGTTTATCTTCTTCCTGTATTTTCACTCAAAAAATTACAATTATAACATGTAATTCATTTGGTCGATAGTTTGTCTTGGCGTGCCACGTATATGCACAGAATTAAAACTAGAATTTTGTATCTAATGGTTTTTAAGAGGGAAATTGGATTATTGGAATTTAGTTTTCTCCCTTTTCGAGAAAATAATAAAACCAAACCAAGCAGCACGTAATATAACCTTAAGGTGAAGGGAATATTCAATTGAATATTAGGAATATTTCGGTGTAATATTTTAGGGATATTAAAGTAATATTAAAATGTCCGCCTCATGGGAATATTCCAAGAAAATATCGAGGAAATGTTCCCAGTAATATTAAAGGAACATTCCCAGGTAATGTTGAGGGAATATCGAGGGAATGTTCCACAGTAATATTTAGAGAATTGAAAAAATGTTGAAACTACATAGTAATACTAAAAGCGTACAAATTGCAATAAATTGTATATTTAATGAGAAAAAAAACTTAATTTTAATTTTCCGAATATTACCGTGGAATATTCCCTCAATATTCCCTCTACATTACCTGGGAATGTTCCTTTAATATTACCGGGAACATTCCCTCGATATTTTCTTGGAATATTCCTACGAGGCGGACATTTTAATATTACTTTAATATCCCTGGAATATTCCACCAGAATATTCCAAATATTTAATGGAATATTCTACCAGAATATTCCGAATATTCAATGGAATATTCCACCAGAATATTCCGAATATTCAATGGAATATTCCACCAGAATATTCCGAATATTCAATGGAATATTCCACCAGAATATTTCGAATATTCCACCAGAATATTCCGAATATTCAATGGAATATTCCACCAAAATATTCCGAATATTCAATGGAATATTTCACCAGAATATTCCAATATTCAATGGAATATTTCACCAGAATATTCCAAATATTCAATGGAATATTCCCTTCATTTTAAGGTTATATTACGTGCTGCTTGGGTTATACTTAATATCGCAACAAAAAAATACTGGAAAAAATTTTTTTTTTTGAGAAGAAAATGACGGTGAAATGTATGAATAGAACAATGAGCATGGCGAGAGCGATGATACCGCAGGATCAGAATCGAGAGTCAGGGGGTCAGAGGTGGGATATAACTAGAATATAACGCCGTACCGCTTTGCAGTCAGTTGCAGTTCCCGGGGGTGGCGGGATCAGGGGTGTTTGATGCCGGTTATCATGTTGACAGACACAACCGGGTGGTCCAGGGTGGACCAAGGGGAGACAATTACAAATCGTTGACGTTTACGCCAGTCCGACAAACTTGTACGCGATGCGTTTTGCAGAAAACAGAAAAGAATGTTTTTGATCCCATTTTTGGCAAAATCGATTTTTTTGTACATTCACGAAAAATTCTAGGTATATTTTTATAGTTTTCAAACTACTATTGTTCATCTGGAGTTGAGGTGCTTCTGATGATCTTACGAATTGGAATTTTACGACACATGCGTCCCTGAGATTCTCTGGTTTTCTTAACGAATTAGTGAACAATCAACATTCGTTATAATAATTCCTGCCATTTAAAACTATTATGGTTTCAGGGTTGAGCTATATACCCACTGGTAAATTTATATCTGACAGGTAATTTCACTTTAACCGGCAATTGAAAAGAGTTTATGAAAATCGTTAATCATGTTCCTGAGAGAAATAATTCTTATAGTGTATCAATATTTGATCCTTTCTTTCTAAAAAATTTTAACCAGATCCTTTTTTTCTAAAAAATTTTAACCAGTACTATGTCAAAATTTGTATAAAATAAATGATTTAAATCTTTTTGTGTAAAATATTCAATAATGATTCTTTATGAATATCGGAATATTTGATGAGAAAAGAAATTGACTTTATGGGGACGTAAAACAAAATTGTTTATAGGACCCAAAACATCGAAGATGTTTGAAATTTTATTGGCTGTTTCTTTGCATGAGATGAATGTTCTGTTTTTTTTTGCTGAAGAGGGTTAAAAGGTATTGTTCTCTTGAATTGGGGAACATTTAGCACCTCATTCAACTTAAAAAATCTTTCTAAATGTCTATGAACTGTCCATCTGGAGTTGAGGTGCTTCTGAGGATCTTGCGAATTGGTATAGAGAGGAACTCGCTTTTACATCTCAGGTGAAGAACACGGTAGACTCCTCTTGAAGTATATATATACAAGAAGTTGGGAGCGGTGAATTACCAAATGCATATTAGCGAGCGACGGGTCGTTTAAGAGCGCGTAGTCAATCTCTCCGTCGGACATTTATGGAGAGGGAATTAATATACCGGACCTTCAACCTCGAGACCTTCGTCAATGATATATGCACACGAGCGCTCCACCTCCCTTTGAAAGCCTTTATTCCCCTATTACCCCACTGGAGAACGACTCGCTTGTCTCTCCTCTTCAAATTGTAAATTCATACATTCTGGCCTATGCGAAGGTGTGAACATAGTTTACCTAGTAGTCATAAAAAAAAAAATGACGAAAACGTTTAAACAATATCGAAATAGTTGTTTTGAGGTTATGGTAATAACCATACGTGATGCCAACGACCGTTACCAGACGCAACTGCACTTGCGCCGCAATGAATCTCTGATTGGTTGTAAAAACCGCGGATATTCAAACTCCTTAAAAATATAATAATTTGGACCTGAAATCTTTGAAAAAATATTTTGATTTTTTAGGTTCCGCGTAGAAAATTTTTTTACCACTCAGCATTGACGCCAAAAGGGACCTGCTAATTACCAAAGTTCCTTAATTGGTCGAAAAATTCGCGCGATTTTAAAATAATCTGTAACAATTTTTCAATACAATGGAAACTAAAATTGCCTAATAAAAATCCTAATAAAAATCCTAATAAAAATCCTAATAAAAAATTAAAAATATTTCTCTAAATTAATTTCCACTATTCGGAAATTATTCGAGCACTATTCGAAGACTTATTCAAGTGTTTGGAAATTTACCGCACGAGAAAATAGAAATATATAAAGAATTTTTAGCTATTATGTGCGAGAATTAGGTTGAAATAAAATGAGTTACATGTCAAGAGGTAGATTTTCCACTGTAACTGAAAACGTCATCCATTGCCGAGTTCATCGCATTTGGGGCTAATAATGTCGCACAGCAGCCCCGTGCTTGGACCTGCGGTTAATACTCGATGATGGGAACGGTCATCTGCAGAGACAGGACCAGGCGGCCTATGCATTCGCGAACGACAAACGGAACGGTTGGACCTATAGCGACGGATGGACAGACAGAGACAAAACCGGGCCACGCGTATGTGGCACCTATAACGTGCGGCACCACGCTCGAGTGCGATGGATCTAGAATTTCTCCTCCTATATATGTATTTCTCTCTGTGTAACAGTATTAGTGAAACACCGAGATGAGATGAACGTCAGCCCACACCATTCTAGCAAAGCACAACCGCCCAAAACCACTCGAAACCATCCGTTAATACTCGTGGCGAGTGGTGGTCCTGGATGGGGATGAAACTGCCGGTCGGGACAACAAGGATAAAGAGG
>JUFY01032214.1:17453-27623 GCA_001855655.1 Leptopilina clavipes
GGGGGGGTAACAGATATGAACACAGAGTCACACAACAGGATGTCTCTGGAATTGTCAAATAATTACTATCGACGATAATATTCCGTTCCCGCAGATATATGGACTGTGGTAGAATACTAATTAAAGGCCAAGAGAAGACCCCCTTCGACATCATCAAATTTTTCCTCCCAATGATTTAATCTTTAATCCCAAAGATTTATTTCTTATTTGATCTTCTTTCCATAGTGTGACAATTCACAATAAGCATTTATGGTTTCTACGTTTCATCCACTTAAATTAAATTATTTTTTAAATCGATTTTCAAACATTGAAAAAGGCAATATTGGTAAATCGAGAAACGATATGATTCCCCGTATGTGAAAAACAATCATCAAGATTTGAATGGACTATTTTCTAAATTGAAGGGAAGGTTTATTAAATGGATTGATTGAATAGTTAATTGTCAGGATATGAGATGAAAATCATTTTCTGTGAATGATACACACATATGTGGATATTACCATCAATACACATAAATAATAATTTTGTTGAGATGAATTTTGAAATAATTTTAAAAGTGAAATAATGAGAATATTTCTGAAATTTGATGACTAAAAATCAGGTATTCAAAGGAAAAAATCGTTCAGAAGAAGTTTTTGGGTATTTTTTCAATAATTTACCAACTGGTCCATTGAATTAGCATTTTTTCTATTGATTTTCACATATGTATATTTTCTGTAAAATATAAATTGAATAGCACTATGCCCGCTATTCATAAAGAATTAAAATATTGATAAATTGAAAATTCGATAGAAAATGTAATGAAGCTTTCTGTCTTTTTTTTTTATCAATGAAAACTCACTTATGCATCTTTCTCCTGCATTATGCCTGCATAATCCATTAACTCCATCAGTGATTCAGGCCTCCCCAATCCTTCACATCTCTCTGTTTAAATGCCCTCCATTTCCCTTTTGTGATATATATTCTCCTCCTAATCCGACTACTATTTATTCCCTAATTTTCAGGGTTATTAAATTACCCAGCAATACACTACACTATATAAATAATAAAATTACAATCAACAGCAAATTAGATTAATTACGGTCATTTATTAACTGAAAATTCCCAAAAATCAAACAAGGAAAATTTATTGTATCTCCATCGAATATCGATAATTGAATTTCTTTTTCTAATTTTTAAGTTTTCATCACGTCTTAGAATTCAATCATCCTTAAATGAAAGTGTCAATCGTGAAAATCAAAGCAATTAAACTAATAATAAAGCATCAAAATGATTCGATCGGGGGTGTCGTGGTCGTATTACGAAAATTTGCCATGGGCGTTTTGATCAATTGACGTGATTGGGAATTACGGATTATCGTAAAGGGTTAGCAATAATAATAATAGGAAAAAAAAAATGCAACTGTTATGAAAGAAACTGGGGGAAAAACATTGATGTGAATTTTGCTTTTTGGTATATCCAGAAAGGTAGTAATGCAGGACGAAAATGACGAAACCACCAGAAAGATAAATAATGCTATTCGCTAACGTGATGTATGCGAATAGAACACTCGACCGGTTATGGTCCATCCGTCAATCCATAGTTCATCCATAGTTTCGATTCGAAGGGCTCAACACTCATCGGACCTTACAAAATCTGTCCAGCTACCCGCTAAATAACTGTCATTCCACTCAAATTGGATTTCCATGGTCGCGCGTCTATTATTCTATTCAATAGAGCTCACTCGTTTTCAATATATTTGCTTATCAACGAAAAGTGCCTATGACTCATACAGTTACAAGATTATTTTCCCTAATCGTGTTTCTGCGTGTTTTCATTGTTTAGAACCGGGATGAAAATTTTTGATCCCAGATTGAAATTTTGAGCCGTGATTTAATTAGAGAATTGACGTGTGACAAGTCAACTTGCATTTTACTTATTTATATTTATATTTATATTTATAAAAACAATATTATTAAGATATTCAATTTTCTTCTATTGATCATAAATAAAACTTTTGTTTCCCAAATCTCCGATTTGGAGACTGAAGCCATCGCATTACAACTGAACATAACCTGTAAATTTCCCGTTGCTTTACTGTTCCCTAATTGGTCCGAAATAGCGCGCGCTTATTTAAAATCTTTTCTACAAAGGGCGAATTAATTTTTCAACTTTGGAAACAGTTTCAAATTTGTTAAGTGATTTTCAAATTGAAGACATTGTAATATTCTTTTAGAAAAATAAATAATGAACCGAGTGGAATTATATTTACCTATTATAATATCATATTTCGCTTTCTCGTTCCGCGGAATTTTTCAGTATAAAATTGAGAGAATGAGATTTGAGGTACTTCAGGTCTCCCTGGGTTCCACGATGATTTCTGATTAACGGTCAGTTGTTTCGTGTACCCGGTTGGGGCTCGTGGCGGACGTCGAGTAATGACTCTAGGGGCGGCGGGAGCGGAAACTCACGAATATACAGAGAGAAATGAAGAGAAACACGGGAGAAGAGCGAGTGGGTGACTGATGACGATGATGATTACAATAACAGTGATTTTAGAGGGCTTCACTAAAGGGCTTTACACGGTAGTTGTATAATAAAATTCCCGTCTCATTTTTCTTTTTGATTTCAAATCGCAAATAATTAGCGAAAAATAATTTTCGAAAATAATTTACGAAAATAATTTTCAACAAAATAGAAGAAATATTTCGCTACTGGTGCAAAATAATTGATCAAGAAATCAATTCATAATGGGAAGAAAAAGTTTGTGGTTGAATTTGTTTGTAATTTTCTCGTTTACCTGATTATAACATTGGAAAGAAATTAAGAGTTCTTAAGTGCGGTTTGACAGTCATTAAATTTTTTCTATTTCTTATTTAGAAAATTAAATTTCCAGTTGAAAATATATATATTGCATTATTTGAAGAAAGTTCCAAGTAAGTAGGAGGAACAATTGAATTTCACTTTTTTTTGTAATTATTTCTAAAAAAAGAAAGAAAAACTTACCTCTTCCACTTCTACCAACGAACCTTAGGTCATTGAACTTAGCCACTTGATTTTTCATGTGAGCTGTTGCATTTCGAAGTTCGGCACAGCAATTTTCATCATTGCCTGCTCGAATAGTGACCGAGGTGCCATCGGTAACTTCGCCAAGTGCAACGACTTTAAAAGCGCCCGGAAGCGTTTTATTCGATCTCCAATGAGTCGGAAGTTGTGTACATAAAAAATACGGAGAACCTGCAACAAAAAGATGATTTCTCACAATTTTTGTTTTTTGTTTTATTTTTTTTTTTCAAAGAGGATTGTAAATCAAAATAAGTTGGTGATGGGAATATTTATATTGTCTAATGCCAGGTGGTTGACGAGATTTTGGACCCTCGACTCGACTTTTGTCCCTTATTACAGCGGCGGCCGCGACGACGTGTGCGTAGGTACTCATTAGGCACGAGCTAATTGGCAGGGTCAAAGGAGGGGAACTACCGTGGACAGAAAGTTAAGAAGATTAAGATGAAAAAAGAAAGGGAAATTTCGCCTCAAGTCTCAAATAATACAAAACAGGAAATGTGTGTATTTGCCTACAGCAAAAAATTGTAGAAATTGTAGAAATTGAGTTGAAATGACAAAAAAAGGTTCAAATAATTTTTTAAACTATACACAAAATTCGAATTATTTCTGTTTTATTTCAATTTAAAATTTTTTCAGTTGTTTCTTTAAATACTCTTCCTAAAAATGATTCTCATGATTTATGACCCAAGTAGTAAAAAACTTACATCACTATTTTTTATTATTCACATTTTTTTAAACCATTTAAAAATAAAATACTTTTACATATTATATTTTTAACACAAAATAAAAATTATACCGGTGTTATAAAATTATTCTCAAGTTATTTAATATTTAATTCGAGACCTGTGGAAATTTCTCATCGTTTCTTCTTTTTTTTTTTTTAATATTCCTTGAGAAAGTTTTTGTTGAACATCACATTTAAATTTAATCAAAATTAGCAGAATACAAACTGCTGAAAAGTAGGCGTATTTATACAATTTCCGGCGGTAGTTTATATCAACAAAAAAAAAAATTATCACAAAAATAATAAGTTGTACCACATTTTGCTAATGAGCTATATATAGCAGCGAGGATATATTTTTTTAGCGCACTTATTCTAAATTAAAGACAAAGGATGATTAAATGGCTGTGAAAAACTATTTCACTTTTTGTATTAGGCGCAAAAAAGAAAAGTTAATTAAACAATAAAATGTAATTAGTTTTTTAATTCGTGTAGTCGCACATAGCTGGAAGATATATATTATATATCTTCATAGAATGAAACGAAATCAGACTCTTGTATTACGAAATTTTCATGTTTCCCATTTGAACTCACTAGGGAAGTTATATTACACTTGTAAAATATTTGTTTATCCTTAGATTAAAAATAACGATCTTTGGATAAAAATTTTCCATAATATGGAAATTCAAATATATTTCAATTAAAATTTACCGCAGTACTAAAACCTAAAAGTATCAAATTGATTCCAAATTTTTGGATCAATTTAACCTAAACCTAAAAGTATCAAATTGATTCCAAATTTTTGGATCAATTTAACCTAAACCTAAAAGTATCAAATTGATTCCAAACTTTTGGATCAATTTAACCTAAACCTAAAGGTATCAAATTGATTCCAAATTTTTGGATCAATTTAATACTTTTAAGTTTACAGTGTACTTCTTAGGGCTGAATTTCGTAGTTTTTTTTTTTTTTGTAAATTAAAAATACAGAAACATATTGCTGCAATGTTGCTTGTCTACGTTAAGGAAATATTGACGAAATATTGCCAATAATATTCGCGTAGGATCAAAAAATTTTCGTTTTGGTAAAATTTTTTCAATGTTGCCTCAATATTTCCTCAACGTGACAGAAGGAATCTTTCAGCAACATTCGCAGTAATAGCGCAATATTTGGTTTTTTTTTAAGTAAAAAAATTATTTTCGAATTGAAAATGTTTTTTAAAAAATATCCTGAAGATAAATGAAATGTTGCAAAAAAAAATTGTTCAGTATTTTTTGTTCAGTATAAATTTTTTTTTTCGCATGTTTCTATACGCAGACCCTTAATTTATATGAGGGAATCCGAAGGTTCGTCCCACTGTAGGGGGACGCAATTGTAACTATATATCATTTGAATAAATAATTTATTTATTTTAAAGTTGCAAACTAGTAATAACTGTTTTGAATCAAATGGATGATTATATCAACTTATTACCTTTTTATCGGTTGAGTGGATGATAAAATAAATTCTCAGTGATCGACAATATCAATGCGTATTGAAAAAAAAAATGAAAAAAAAAATTGAAAAAACATTTGCCAACCTGTTCTGACAAGTTCGCCAAGATGTTCGGCTTGGGCCTCGCCGACGAGTCTTTCGGTCCACCAGAGCTCGCCGACGGCGGCACCTTCGCTCATTTCGCCACCTCCGCCTCCACCCCCGCCGCCTTCTTCCTGGTACCTCGAATTCAACCCCTGAAGAGGTACCAATGACGATCCAATTGGCCCGGCACACTCGTGGGAACCAACGGAACCAAAATTCTCCCCACAGCTCACTGATCCCACCGGGAGATGCATCCCATCGGCCAAATGCCGCCCCTCCGTTTCCACCAAATCTTCCGTGCGTGACGTCGTGATTCCTTGCAAAATTTTTAATCAACCTCCCCCTGGATCTCTTTTTTTTCAAATCACTATTTTCTTCACTATTTTTTTTTTTTTGTCGAAGAACACTTTGTCACTCAATCACTTTTTCAAGAAAAAAAAACACCCCTCGTCCGGAACACGAGGTACCTTCTTCATTTTCAACGCACTCATTTAGCACTTAAAAAATTTTGCCCTCTCACATTGCAAAAAAAATTATTATTACTAAAAAAAATATGGCACAAATTTCGATTGTTTTTTTAGTGTCATCGAAACTGATTTTTTTACAAATCGAACTATTTTCCTTTCAAATTAAACATTGTCACTGCTTTTTAAAATTCAAAAATCACGCACTTGTGAAAATTACAGGTGAGTCAAAATAGGAAGGTGTGAAACTGATTTTTTTTATTTGTTTTTTTAAAGGAGATTTAAAAAATTTGTCTTTTTTTAGGATCGATGAATGTTTCTCGATCGACGATTGAGAGTAATTGAGAACAGTGCCGAACGTCAGTCGCGGTCGGCGGCGCGCGACGTAATGCGTGGAATTGTGGCTTGGAGGCCGCGTGTTCCGCGGAAGCCCACCGGGACGGACCAAGCTGGAGAGTGTCCTCCTCCTCTTTCCTCCTCACAACCCGGCGAAAGTTCCTATTCATGGTCGAACCATGCGTTTTGCATTCTTTTTCTCCTACAGAATCCCCTACCTTTCCACCCCCACGCTCCGCCTCTCCCTCTCTCTCTCTCTCTCTCTCTCTATTTTCAAAATATTTTTCATTTTCAAAAAATTCAAAAACAAAATTATATAATTCTTAACTACTTTTTGTTGTATTGACAATTTTTTTAATACAACTTTAATCTTAAAATTTAGGTCAAAAATTGCCTTCGACCTAAATTTTTGTATTATATTTGCCTCTTGACCTATTTTTTCTGACCTGGAAATTCTGAAAATTTTTTACAAAATTTGTAAGTTATATTTGTGAATTGACCTAAATTTAGGGTTTTTTTTGCCTTCTCACCTGCGAATTCGACCTAAATTATGTGTCAATGTTTTCGTATTGACCTATAAAGTTGAAACTTGATTCTAAATTTAGAAATTAAGTTTGTCTCTTGATCTTTGACTTTGACCTAAATTTTAAGGTACATTTGCCACTTGACCTGATAATCAGACCTAAATTTTGAACTTATGTTTGTATTTTGACCTTAATTTAGAGGTTATATTCGCCTCTTGACCTGTGAATCCAACCTAAATTTTGTGTCAATGTTTCCGTATTGACCTGTAAAATTGAAACTTGATTCTAAATTTAAAAATTAAATTTGTCTCTTGATATTTGACTTTGACCTAAATTTTAAGGTATATTTGCCACTTGACCTGATAATCAGGCAAAAATTTTGAACTTATGTTTGTATTTTGACCTTAATTTAGATGTTATATTCGCCTCTTGACCTGTGAATCCAACCTAAATTTTGTGTCAATTTTTGCCTATTGACCTGTAATGTTGAAACATTAGAATAAATATTGAAATTAGGTTTATCTCTTGACCTTTTACTTTGACCTAAATTTTCAGGTACATTTGACCCTTGACCTTTATGTCAGATCTAAATTGTAGAGTTATGTTTCTATTTTGATTTAAATTCAGAGTACATATTCGCCTCTTGACCTGTGAATTTGACCTAAATAATGTGTCAAAGTTCGCCCATTGACCTGTTAAGCTAAAACTGTTTTTTAAATTTAAATGTTATGTTTGAATTTTGACCTAAATTTAGAGTCATTTTTCCCTTTTTCACCTCTGAATCCGACCTAAATTTTGTGTTAATATTTGCGTATTGACCTGTAAAGTTTCAACTTGAAACTAAATTGGAAATTATATACGTCTCTTGGTCTTTGACCTAAATTTTCATGTCTATTTGCCACTTGACCTGCGAATCAGATCTAAATTTAAAAGTTACGTTTTATTTTGACCTAAATTTTAAGGTTATCTTAGTTTCTTGACCTGTGAATCCGACCTAAATTGTCTGTAAATGTTCGCCAATTGACCTGTAAAGTTGAAACTTGAAACTAAATTTTGAAATTGTTTGTCTTTTGGTCTTTGACCTCTAAATTTTTCTTTATATTTCCAACTTGACCTGGTAATGAGACCTAAATTTTTTACTCATGTTAGTCTGTTGACTTGTGTGATTTAATTAATCTGAGTTAATTAATAAAAAAATCAAAACTTTTTGACAACCTGAGTTTAGTTACTCTAAGTAGTAACAGATAAAGTCAGTCTGACCAAATCGTCCGTAACTATTTTGCCGCTTGTAATAGTGAAAAACATAAGTTCTAAAAATTAATTCCAACCCATGCAGAAATTGCCCCACTTGGTCCTACTTGAAATAGGGTTTTAGCAAGGATATAACTAGTTTTCCTAGTTTCTTGCAAGGCCCTTGTTAGAGCCCTATTTTAAATAGGGAAAAGTGGGTCAATTTCTGCACGGGAAACAATGCCTTATATTTTTTTTCTTTTGATAAATGTTTTCAGGTCTCGTAACTAAATTAAGATTGATTTAGATTTAATTTTACTAATTTTTATACTATTTTATGTAAAAAGAAAATGAATAAGAATGATTAGAGTTTGACCCTTTTTTTTAAATTTACTTTTTCCGTACGTGTTTTTTGGAAACTATATAGAAGCATATTTATAGAAATCTGACGGAACGTTCAGGAGACTTTAGAATGTAATCCAAGGCGTAACAAGTGTCTGTGTGACGTCACATAACATTCAAGAGGCGGAGCTTTCAATATGGGGGTGGGGCTCATTGTGCCCCACCCCCGCGAATCTACGTTTCTTTATTCTTTTTATTCTTTTTTTTTTTGTATCCCTTATCTTCCAGGACTCACGGTAAATCTTCCTCTCTGCGCAGAACCTGCGCAATCTGAGTATCATCGTACTTGACGCTTGTTTCTCCGCTTCTTTGCGTATATTCTCTTTCACATTATACATATTTTTCTCTACTGCCAGTGTTTTTTGCAGGTATATACCTACAAAAAACACTGGCAGTAGAGAAAAATTTTATTCTGCATGGAATTTTTTATGTTTAAATTTTATATTTGCAAAAATCTATTGTGTTGTTTTTGCGGTGTGAGGGACACGCTAAGAATTCCACACTTTGCGGATTTAGATGTTTTTTTGCAATATAAAATAAGTTTTTCGGTTTTTAAAATTTATCCTCGAGACAGATCTTTTTGTTATAGTCTCGAAAGCAGTAAATTTTGCGAATTTTGAAACTCTGGGAGACGGGAAATATTTATTGGTTTTTGAAAGAGAGAGAAATTAAAGTCAAAATGGAATCATTTAAAAAGTGGGATAATTTTTGTTTCTTTTGAAAATAAAAATAAATCGATGTTCCACAAGTTTAGCGCAAGCTTCCTCTGGAAAATTGAGGGAAGCTTGCATCAGAATATAAATATTAGTTTCTATTGAACTATTCAGTGAAGCATCCAAAGGCAACCTTCCACTGGAATATTCAGGAAAGCTTTTCTCGACACTCTGGTGGGAAGCCTTAAGTTTCCAAAGGAAGTTCAGTTTTTATTGGAACTAAGAAAAACATTTCAATATCAAAAAAGGTGGAAAAGACTTTTATGCATTTGTAATAAATTATTTATTGCCTATTTCCGGTAAAATTGATTTCTCATGCGAAAATATTGTTTTTATCGTTTGCTAAAACGTATATATTATTGTTATTAAAATTAGAAAAAAAAACGCGTCTTTTTTTGCCGTTTTCTCAACTGTCCATTTCCATTACTGATTGTGAATAGTCGTCGAAGACCCACAAACTGCCACCGTTTATCGTCAAACTGTGGTCTGTTAAAGTGCGATCGAGAAAATATGTTTCATGGTGCACTTCTAGTCGTTCATACAAATTTACAGGAATATAATTAACTCCTCGAAAGGTCAGCCGGGACCTTTTATCTATTATTTTTGAGTAACGCGCACGCATAGTGGCGGGTATAAGAAGTTACGAGATACTAAATCATTTCGTCTCACATAAAGTGGCTATTTCAAGCAAATTTAAAGAACCGTTTTGTAGGACAGTATTACGTGAATTATGATTCATGTCTCAACAGTAGTGTTATGCCCGTCTAAATGCGTTTTCAAGACTTTTTTTTCAAATCCAATTTCTTAAATTGCGTCAAGTGGATTTAGAGGATAATTTTCTATTTAGTCTATAACAAAGACTCATTTTTCACTCGATCATTAAAAGAATTTCTTAAAAATGCTCCACTTGTTCTGTTTTTCTGTCGTTCGATTTGAATTTCGCGCCAGTGTAATTCTTTAAATTCCCGCCTAGGGGGCATGGAAACTCGCTCATAAACGAGATAGAGCGAAGCGAATGTTAAAATAAAGACTGATAAAATTGCTTACTTTCCGTTATTATAATAACTTATTTACATAATTAATTATGCATTATGAATTATTAATTAATAATTATTAGGGGAAAGTGGTCCTAAGTTGGCACTGTGGGTAAAGTTGGC
>JUFY01032219.1:9831-20468 GCA_001855655.1 Leptopilina clavipes
GCACAGGGACATGGGATGTCTTTAGGACGTCTTTAGGACATCCTTAGGACGTCCATGTCCGTTCTAAGGATGTCTTAAAGACAACTTATGTCCTAAAGACGTCTTTTGGACATAGGATGTCTTTAGGACGTTCTTTGAACGGACATGGACGTCCTAAGGATGTCCTAAAGACGTCCCAAAGACATCCTATGTCCCTGTGCCCACTGGGAAATTTATAAAAAGTAACATAAGTTGACATTATTGATATTTTATTAATGTTATCAATATATAACGTTCTCTTAACGAGACGAAGTGGTTACCATTAATATAGTAAATTATTTATATTTTCTTAGTTGCGCCACAAATTTCGCCTTTTACTTTTGGAGACGATCCGGTAAATGCAGGTGAGATGGTATCGGTCCAATGTGCTGTTGTCAAAGGGGATTTGCCCTTAGATGTATATTGGATGTTTGACAATCGTCTTATAGAATCTGATAAAAGTGACATAATTATAATTGATAATGGAAAACGTCATAAACAATTAACAATTGATGCTGTTTCTGCAAGACATGCTGGAGAATATACATGTATTGCATCAAATATTGCAGGATCAGTCTCGCGAACCACTGTGCTTGACATTAACGGTATTTTTAATCGTTGATTTAATTGCTATTTCCTTAAACCTCAATCCTGAATTGAGATAAGACTTCATAATTGGAAATTTATAATTTAATTAATTAAATTAGTTTTATTTTTTCTTAATTCATTGCAAATAAATTCTATAACAAATTTTAACGTACATTTAAAATGTTTATAAATTATGTTGACAGACAACTTTTTCGAATTTTCATGATTATTGGTATAAAACCTGACTCGAATATCCGAAATTACCTCAGCAGTCATTGTGTGAATGATTTTAGATAACATGTCTGCTTTTTAGAAATGTATTTATGGAAAAATCTTCGTTTTCATTCTTTTATAAAATAGGTTGATTCTAAAAGCAACAATTTTTCTTCATATATTAATACCATAACTAGAATTTATCGGATTAATATTTTTCTAAATGTTCTGGTATGTTCTACCATGTATCTAGATGTTATAAAATTTATTTTGTTTGTTGTATTTTTTCAAGGTGTGTTTTATTCCATATGTTTGATAAAAGGCAGCATTAGAAATGATTTCTAAATGTTTACGAGTAATCTAAAGATCGAGAAATATTATTTTTTTAGATCATAGCACAAAGGGAATAATTTTATATTAAGTACATTCAAATTAGAGGAGAGGAAATAAGTAACATTGGTATATCAGTAACAAACACGACAATACAATAAGTACCAATTGTATACCTAAATATGGCAAAATTCCTCAAAATTCGAGTTTAAAGTATAGGTAAAATAACTTCTACTTAAAAAACGAAGTTTTAGATACCTTAAAAAGACATAGCTCCATAAATATTTATAAAGTATTAGTCTAGATATCCTCCATTTATTTTAAATGAAGAGATGTTAAAACTAAAAGAGTGGATCACTGTAATTGTTTTAAATTATTTGCTTTTTCATAGTTGCACCTCAAATTTCACCGTTTAGTTTTGGAGAGGAACCTGTTAATGCAGGTGAAATAGCATCTGTTCAATGTGCTATTTTAAAAGGAGACTTACCGTTAGAAATAACTTGGATGTTCGATGGTCATCTTATAGAATCCGATCAAAATGATATTTTAATTGAAAGTGAAAAACGACGTAAACAATTAACGATAGAGGCTGTTTCTGCAAGGCATGCGGGAGAATTCACGTGTGTTGCATCAAACATTGCAGGATCAGTTTCGCGAACTGCTGTACTTGACGTTAACGGTATTTTTAGCAGCATTTCTTAAACTACTCACCACCTTCTTAAACCTCAATCCTGAGTTGAGATGCGACTCCAATGAATAAATTAGAAAACTTTTATTAATTTGCCAAACTAAATTAATTTTAAACATCAATCATTTTTGTCAAAACGAGTGTTCGCTATTAATTTTTTCAGTCTAGTGGTTTTTAGTTTATGCTGTTAATATATTTAAACATAAATAAGTATATTTCGAAAGCTTACAAACACATGTTTGTCTGCTCTCTCACATCTATTATTAAATAATTAATAATTATTTAATTTGTTAATTTATTGCAATACAATTTTAAAAAAAATTAAAAACAAAAACCTTATATGAACATAATTGGTATAACTCATGTCAGTAAATTATAAGAATGACGTTCTGATTTACTTTAATCTTCTTCTTACTTCTTATTTTTAGTTAAAGAAACTATTTTAGTCTAGGAGATCTTTGACTTTAAAATCGTTTGGAAGATTATTTTCGTAACTTTACAAGATTATTAAATGTTTTTGATATCTAAGAATCCAAGGATTTATTACTTAATGTTGATTTTTTGATAATAGGGCGGTATTTGATTTTTTAAAAGGTGTAAATGGATAATATGACTCATTTCTAGCTGACCAATTCCTTGGCTCAACGATTATTAAAGTTAATGTTAAATTATCTTTTGTTTCAAATATTACCCTTCAACTCTGCGAATCGTAATTTATCATTCTTCCTACTGCGCTAAGTTAAAAAGTTAATTGTGCATTTATATTCAGTGATCCTGGTATCCCTATGCCTAAATTAATATCCAGAAGAAGGACGTTCAAGTAAATGCAAGTACACCTAATCAAAAGACAGTTTTATAAATCTAACAAGAAATTCGTGTGAACATTTAATATTTAGAAAAGGAGGATTCTCTAAACTAAATAAATATACAAAGGTATGAGTAGTGAAAAGAATACAATAAACTAAAAATATATTTCTATTTTATCAATAAAGGGCCTTAATTATAATTTTTAATTTTTTGTATTAATCAGCAGCTGCCTTAATTAGAAATCGGTTTTACTATCTTGTTCTTAGTTGCACCTCAAATTTCACCATTTGCTTTTGGAGAAGAACCGGTCAATGCTGGTGAGATGGCATCTGCTCAATGTGCCGTGAAAGGTGATTTACCTTTAGAAGTAACATGGATGTTTGATGGTCATCTTATAGGATCTGATCAAAGTGATATAATTATAATTGATAATGGAAAACGACATAAACTATTAACTATTGAGGCTGTTGCGGCAAGACATGCTGGAGAATACACTTGTGTTGCCTCAAATATTGCAGGATCGGTCTCGCGAACCGCTATGCTTGACATTAACGGTATTTCAAGCAAGGAATGTTAATGTAGTTGTTGCCTCCTTGTACCTCAATCCTTCGTTGAGATGCGACTTCAACGCATAGTAGGATGTCTTTGACTTTCATCAATTTCTTAGACCATAAACTCAAAAATTGAAAGATCTTTTAAAGTTTCTTTCAATTTGCAGAATTCACGACATATTATTCAATATTAAACAAAGTTCTAATGATAGTTAATTTTTAAATTTAATGCAGTTTTCCTTAAATTATTTACCAGAAAACAAATAGAAGAATTCCAACCCGGAAGTATATTTTATCATAAATATACTTAAAGGAATAATTTATTTTTTCGCTTTTTCTTAGTTGCACCTCAAATATCACCCTTTACTTTTGGAGAAGAACCGGTTAATGCCGGTGAGATGGCATCTGTTCAATGTGCTATTGGAAAAGGGGATCTACCTTTAGAAATATCTTGGATGTTTGATGGTCACCTTATAGAATTTGATCAAAGTGATACAATTAAAATTGATAATGGAAACCGCCGTAAATTTTTAACTATTGAGTCTGTTTCTGCAAGGCATGCTGGAGTATACACCTGTGTTGCATCTAACCTTGCAGGATCTGTCTCGCGATCAGCTAATCTTGTCATTAATGGTATTTAACAAATGTCGTTAAAATAATTACTTTTCCCTTGACCCTTAATCCTAAGTTGAGAAGCGACTTCAATACTTAAATTTTAATCTCGCGAATCGCGTACTTAAGCATTAAAATATAACATATTATTTATTAGTTAATTTTTTAAAATAATAATAATTAAATATTAAATAAATACGAGTTAAGAGAATCATATTTGCTATTCAATACCGCTTTAATATTAGATTATATATAGCATAAAACTGTAGTGCCGTTTTATTTGTTTATTCGTAAACCTTTTTATGCTGTGCGGATAAAATTAGTCACAACAAAAAGGTTCAAAATTCTTATACCGAAACCAGACAATTTTATTTTATACAGATCACTTATAGATTTAAAAAAGTCCCACTGGATATAGACTTTAATTAGATGAATTAAGAAGTCAAATTAATTTATCGGATTGTGGATATACATATGTCCTTAACGTGAAATAAAACTGTTGTTAGTGTTAGTTATCCCTGTTATTTTATCTAACTGATTATAATTTTCTTAAACACAATTTTTTGATCTAGGTGGTAAATCTTATAAAGAGATACATAATACTACCCAGTGGGCACAGGGACATGTGATGTCTTTAGGACGTCTTGAAAACATGTCTGTTCAAAGAGCGTCCTAAGGACATCTTATGTTCAAAAGACGTCTTTAGGATATAAGATGTCTTCAAGACATCCTTTGAACGGACATAGACGTCCTAAAGACATTTTCCCCGTGCCCACTGGGTACCTTTATTTAAATTATAATTAAAAGGAAATCTTTAAGGAAATTTATAGAACAGGAATAGTTATTTGAAATTATAATGTAGTATATCCATTTTTAAGTAATATCGAACTTTCCATTCTTTTATATATTTAATTTATAATAAATATTAACCCAGCAGGCACAAGGATGGGGACATAAGTTTGTCCCCAGGTAAAAATGATTCGTACGAATTTCTGACCAATTTCGTTCGGAATTTGTGCAAACTGCACACGAATTTTGCACGAATTCCGAACGAATTCGTCAGAAATTCGTACGATTTATATTCAACTTGGTCTCAAAAACGTCTTAAGGATGTTTTTTGGACGTCCATGTCCGTATAAAAAATTTCTTAAAGACATATCCTATGTTCCAGTGACAACTAGGTATGTCCATACATATTACTAGGCATTAGAATTTTCAACAAATTATTTAATTTAATTGACTCAATACTGAAATATTTTAAATTCAATGTCCAATGTGAATATTTTTATATTTGATTGGCATACTGATTTACGCGTTTTGTCTTTAGTTGCACCACAGATTTTACAATTTACTTTTGGAGAAGAGCCGGTTAATGCGGGTGAAATGGCATCTGTTACATGTGTTGTTGTGAAAGGAGATTTACCTTTAGAAGTATCGTGGATGTTTAATGGACATCCAATAGGAACTGATCAAAGTGATATTATTATTATTGATAATGGAAAGCGTCATAAACAGTTAACGATAGAGTCTGTTTCTGCAAGGCACGCTGGAGAATACACCTGTATCGCATCAAACCTTGCAGGAGCAGTCTCCCGAACTGCTGCTCTTGACATTAATGGTATTATTTCAGAACTTATATTAACGTATTTATTGTTTCCCTAAACCACAATCCTGAGTTGAGATTTGACTCTATTAGACGTTATTAAATTATTTAAATTTTTTGAACCTGAAATTTACAATACACGGAGAAAAGAATTTGTCTAAAGTTTACTCAAAAAGATGAGCTAAATTATATACATAGGCATTTTCACATTTTCAAGATGGAAAAAATATATTGATCTCTGTTAAAGCGTATAAAGCATCTTAGATATCAGTGAGATACTTTAGAAAAAATCTTATTTTAATATGTAAGATACAATTTTTCAATCTAATATCTCATTTTGTGTGTGTTTTAATTAATATTCAAAATAATTCAAAATATTATTAAAATAATGTGTATGGTCAACTTTTGAGTGAATTTTAAACAACTCGTTTTCTCCGTGTACAAAAAACATTTAATTACTTTTTATATTTTAAGAATATACTGTAGTTAACTACAATATGATACTCTCAAATCATTATCTATCATTAATTATGAACTTCTGTAATTATTTTCCTTATCTCGTACTATCTTTGATTTGTAATATTGATGTGCAACAGTTTTAATTAGAAGAAAAGTTGTCACCGTGCTAATATTAAATTGCTTTTCTTTTCTTAAAACTATCTCTTACAGTAGTAAGAGTAAGTACGAGTAAGTTATTTTTCGATGTTTCTTAGTTGCACCTCAAATTGCAACATTTACTTTTGGAGAGGAACCTATTAATGCTGGTGAGATGGCATCTGTTCAATGTGCTATTGGAAAAGGCGATCTACCTTTAGAAATATCTTGGATGTTTGATGGTCATCCTATAGAATTTGATCAAAGTGACACAATTAAAATTGATAATGGAAAGCGTCATAAACTATTAACTATAGAGTCTGTTGCGGCAAGACATGCTGGAGAGTACACCTGTGTTGCTTCTAACTTTGCAGGATCCGTCTCGCGATCAGCTAATCTTGTCATTAATGGTATTTAACAAATGTCGATAAAACAATTACTCCTTCCTCGACCCTTAATTCTTAGTTGAGAGCGACTTCAGTAATTATAATTTGAACTTTAAATAAGTCTTCGAGCCACGGATTTATGTATTAAAATACATATTATTTATTAGTCAATTTTAGAAATGAAATTAATGTTAATTGAGTGAGTCATAATTGCCAGTGAATACTACCTTAATCAGTATATTCACATTATATATTTAACATTTGTAGCATCAAATCTTAGTGCTGCTTCGCGCTATTATTTTCAGGGACTTACCAATCATCAACACAAAGACGATTACTTCTTTGACCCACTCACTTATTATTACAAACAATTTTTTGAAATTTCATACGCAAAATAACTTTAGTTTTCACACAATACGACGATTTAGAAAAACCCGACGGACTGTAACTTAATGCACAAAGTCATTTAAATAGATTGGATGATTGAGTAAACCCTATTTCCATCGCATACGAATTTTGCGACCTTCGTAATCTATCGACAATCGCTCTTTCGCTTTGAATATATGGACGAATATTATATTCGTTGTTTCTCAAATGATAGAACACGACTCATTTTAATTGAGGGAAATGCATTCACGCAAATAAATACTTTGACGAGACACTTCGTCACAATACGTTAAATGCATGTGTCGGTTTTATTTTAGAAGATAATCGCAATTTTCTAAAAGTGGTTCAGATTTTTGATTTTTTTTTATTGATGAAAGACAAACTAAAGAGTGTCCCACGTCAAATGATTTTTAATTAGCATGGGAGCAAATGGTAGACTCAAACTTTAAACTAGTTGTTCTCAAAACTATGTTTCTGACACTTCCAACTTTGAATTTCTACTTCGCGAATTTTTCACCTAGAGGGGCCTAAGACCTTTCAAAATTTTCGAAATTTAATCAAGAATATGCTCATATAAATAAGTCCAATATTACCAAAATAGACCCTTTTCTTGAGGACGTACACATATGTTTATAGTCCTAGAACACAAAGTACATATCGCAGTTTGGGACAAAGATTTAATTTTCAACTGGTGTAACTTATTATTCTATGTATCACATTCTCTAGATTTAAATAGTAATTACCCACTAAAAAAACGGATTGAGAAGAATTAAATTGAATTCACAAGAAGCTTTAATGAATCCCGCTTAGCGACAAAACGAATTGGAGCTATGTTGCATTTCTCCTGAATTCGACAAACTGTATTGAACTTCCCGAACCTTCTATACGTACCAATTTAATGGACAAATATTAGGGCCTTTAATTGAATTTGAATTCGTTTGCACAAATGGAATTAAATTAAATTGAATATACGAAGAACTTGTGTGAATTACGCTTTCTACCAAAAAAGCTTAATTCATTTCAATTCGCCTTAATTAGTTTTCGTTTACTGGGTATGTGTATTATCAGTATATATTTTTTATTCTTTAACACGATACATAAGTTTCATTCAAATGAAGAAGATATCGTTTAATAATTGAAAAATTCTACTCTTTCTGTTAGTTGCACCCCAAATTGCAACATTTACTTTTGGAGACGAACCAGCTTATGCAGGTGAGATGGCATCCGTTACATGTGTCGTTATAAAAGGAGATTTACCCCTAGAAGTCTCTTGGATGTTTAATGATCACATTATAGGATCTGATCAAAGTGATATTATAATTGATAACGTACAACGTCGTAAACAGTTAACTATTGAGTCGGTGTCTGCGAGACATGCGGGAGAATATACCTGTATTGCGTCAAATATTGCAGGAACTGTCTCTCGAACTGCCACTCTTAATATTAATGGTACTTCATAGAAAAGAATACAATAACATTAATATTATTAAGCTATTTCCCTAAACCTTAATCCCAAATCGAGATATGACTTCATCTACTAAATTCCAAAAAGTTAAATTATTTTTTTTATATTAAATAAAATAAAAATAATTTTTATCTCAATTTCACCGTTTGCTTTTTGCGGGGCGTCTAGGTTTCTGTTCATCCTCTCCATTGTAAAGGGCATTTTAAATCTGGAAGTATTTAAGGTGTTTGACAGACATATTATATCGAATCTTGATATTAGTCTTCAGCTAGATAAATTTAAACCTTCTTTTTCGGAGAGTAAATCCAAGTTCCTAGTATGAAATCAATCTGCTGGTAAAGTTCATTATCGCTTTAGTTTTCATAAGTATTTCTATTCTTCAAAGTACACATCACTCAGCCTAAAAAAAGATTTTTAAAGGTTCCCATGCTTTATTTTTCTCTATATTTATGTAATTTATAATTAATAACCAATGTCTGTAATACTAGGCAAAGCATCTTTATTTTACCCGTTTACTTTATTTGAAATTTTCATCAAATTATCTTATTCTTATTGACTCGATACTGAAATATTTGAAGTCATTACCAAATATGAATATTTTTATTTTTATTAGCATACTGATTTATGCTTCCTGTCTTTTAAGTTGCACCTCAAATTTCACCATTTACTTTTGGAGAAGAACCGGTAAATGCGGGTGAGATGGCCTCTGTTACATGTGCTGTTGTGAAAGGAGATTTACCTTTAGAAGTATCTTGGATGTTTGATGATCATCTTATAGGATCTGATCAAAGTGATATTATTATAATTGATAATGGAAAGCGTCATAAACAGTTAACGATAGAGGCTGTTTCTGCAAGACATACCGGTGAATACACTTGTGTAGCATCAAACCTTGCAGGATCAGTCTCGAGAACAGCTGCTCTTGACATTAATGGTATTATATAAGAATTAATATTGATGTAATTATTGTTTCCCAGAACCACAATCCTGATTTGAGATTCGACTCTATTATACGTTTCTAAATTTTATGAGATTTTAAACCTTTGTCAATATGAAGAAACATTTAATTATTTTTTATCTTTTCATGAATAATATACTGAAATAATATTCTGCATAATCATTATCTTTCCGTGATTATTAAATTTTGTTATTATTAATATAGATTTTTTAAATTCTTTCTATATTTTTACTATTACTGTAGTACAATTTCATTTCGATAAAGTTTCTGCAATGCAAATATTAAATTATTTCCTTTTCCTCATAGTTGCACCTCAAATTTCACTATTTTCCTTTGGAGAAGAACCGGTAAATGCAGGTGAGATGGCATCGGTCCAATGTGCCGTTGTTAAAGGGGATCTTCCTTTAGATGTATCTTGGATGTTTGATGGAAATCCTATAGGATCTGATCAAAGTGATATAAATATAATTGATAATGGAAATCGTCATAGGCAATTGACTATTGAATCTGTTTCTGCAAGGCATGCTGGAGAATACACATGTGTAGCATCAAATATTGCAGGATCTGTTTCGCGAACCGCCATTCTTGACATTAATGGTATTTCTTAACAGATAGTGATAAAGTAATTTTTTCCTGAACCTCAATCCTGAGTTGAGATGGACTTCGAAAAATGGAATTTAAGGATCAGTACTTTTAATTTTATTCAAATTATCATGAATATATGAATTCTAACAATTCAATGTCGATTGATGAATACGAGCTTATCTAAATATTTGTCTGTTCTTATGCAATTTCTCCAGGCCGTTCGCAACAGTTAAAGTCAAGTACAATAATTATTTAATTTTATTAAGGGGACTTTCTGGTTCAGAACGGACAAGAAAATATACTTTTTAAAAACTTTTATTCTACAAAAAGTACTATAGTTATTGCAAATATTCTTTTTGGACATTGTTATGAAGAGAATTTAGAAAATTTATTTTGGCCGCTGTAGGTGGCGTCTTCTAAAAGGTATCTTTTTTTGGCACACAGCTTTCCTTAGAACCTGTAACACATAAATTAAAAATTCAAACGGGATTCTGTTCATGAGGGTTTATTCTATACAGTAAACCTTTAAAATTTAATATTTCTGCTACCTGTTTTTATATGCGGGGGTAAATTGCCTGAAAAACACATTGATATCGCGATTTTTTGAAAAAACTGTGTATAAAAAATTTTTTTAAAAAATTGTTTTTTTTTACTATCGAAAATAAACCCTCATGAACAAAATCCCGTTTGAATTTTTAATTTATGTGTTACAGGTTGTCCGGAAAGCCATGTACCAAAAAAAGTACCTTTTAAAAGACGCAACCTACAGGTGTAAAAATGAACTAAATATAGTCAAAAATTTTTTTTTAATTCTTTCCACCATAATATGTAAGAATATCCAGAAAAAATTTT